>CAUYQU010062467.1:0-17634 GCA_963574635.1 Cheracebus regulus | reverse complement strand
CTTTCTCTCTTTCATTCTTTTTTTCTTTCTTTTGCTGTTTCTTTCTTTCTCCTTTTCTCTCTTTTTCTAAAATCTCTACCTCTTTCTTTCTCTTTCATTCTTTTTTTCTTTCTTTTGCTGTTTCTTTCTTTCTCCTTTTCTTTTTCTAAAATCTCTTCCTCTTTCTCTCATTCTTTTTATAAAAAAAAAGAATGATTTTGAAACAAATGCCTCTATTAAAAGTATAATTTATCAATAATTGCTACAACACACTATTTGTACTCTTCTTCACTTCTTGGCTTTTTTTGAAGAATAGAAGACTTATTTTTGGAAATAAGAAATAACAGAGAAAAGCGTAGGAAGTGGCTAAAATATGATATTCAAAGCCTAAGGAAAAGGCAAATGTCCTGGTATAATTATTCTAAGTTGTAGCAGTCAGTGGATTTTACACTATTTGGTGTAAGCGTTACACCATTCTACAGGATGGATAGCTTTTCACAATATTCTAATAGACATGGAATGGGGAGGCAAATAAGAAGGGACTTGGACATGAGTGGACACCAGCTAATGGGTCCACGGAGGAAAACGAGGCGAAAGGCAGTCTTCACTGCAGTTCAAAAGATACTTTCCTTTAAAAATCACAAAAACCCCATCATCTAGAAAAGTCATTAATACAGCTTACATTTTCTTAGTATTTTTCTGTGCATATTTATATTCATTTCCCTACACAATGGAAATCATACTAAACAATTTATACTCAATTTTCATAACATACTAGAGAATACATCCCTACGTCATTAATCTTCAAAAACATGATTTATTTAATGAGAACTCAATAGTATTATCACATACATAAATCATTTTACTGAGTACTATGTTTACTGTTGAACATCTAAGTTTCTTCCTCTGATTTCTTCCTTTGTGTTCTTCAGCATAAACGAGAATGGAAGCTTCCTGAGGACACAGACTGTCTTAGCCAGCCTCCCAGTACCAAGCACAAAGCTGCACATAGAGCATAAATAGAGAGAAATGTTCTAGAAGATGGAGAAGGGGCGAATGGGTGGGTTTAACTATGGAGGGGAAGAAACGCTGCAAAGAGAAATGGAAATGCATAAGTAAACTGCTCCTCAGGACAGAATCATGGAGGGGTTTGGGGATCAGAGGCACCAGGTCCCCAGGAAGATGGACATGGGACTGGCTGAACATGCGTGCTGGAAGCCAGCCACCCAGATGACCATCCCAACCTCAAGTAGCCAGGCAGCTATTCCTTCTTCACTTGGGCAGAAGACATGAGATTTTTCATCTGGGGAAGGGAAGGACGCAGGAACAGATGGATGGAGGGACTGAATAATGACTCTAGATGGAGGGAGACTGTGTAGGTGAGGCCCAGGACCAAAATCCACAATACTGAGTAAAGCCAATCTCATCAATGAAAACATCAACCTTCTATGCCAGTCTCTTAAATGCTCTCTTAAAAACGCTAGCAGCCGGTTACAAGAATCCCTCCCTTCCAGGTAGATTGGGGGAATCTCACCTAGAATAAATGAAAAAACCTATGTGAACTGACATTAATGGTTTTTAAAGAAAAGGCCAATTCTCAGTCACCCTAAAGTTCAATGCACCACTCACCATTCCCGACCATGCGCATTAAATTTTCACTTGGTTTCTGAGTGCCTCACTCTCAAGTATGAAACCACACCCAGCCCGATCCACAACATTTGAGATCATTTCTGCAAAAGAGAAAAAAACAAACTCAAAGAAAACAAAGACAATTTAATAAGAGAATTTCAAAAAACAGCACAATCAATATTCTCAGTGAAAGGAAAAACATTACTTGTCTGAAGAGCTTAAAGAGAATCCACCTCTTTTTCTTTCTTTCTGCTTTTGCATAGTGTTTTATAAGAACCCAGTGCTTGAAGAGCTGCGGAGGGAGAGAGAGGCTGTCACACCTCAGAGCAGGGAAGAAATATGGAAGAATTAGATTTTTTTTTTTTTTTTGAGATGGAGTCTTGCTCTGTCGCCCAGGCTGGAGTGCGGTGGTGTGATCTCAGCTCACTACAATCTCTGCCTCCTGGGTTCAAGTGATTCTCCTGCCTCAGCCTCCCAAGTAACTGGGATTACAGGCACCCACCATCATGCCCAGCTAATTTTTGTATTTTTGTAGAGTTGGGGTTTCACCATGTTGGCCAGGCTGGTCTTGAACTCTTCACCTCAGGTGATCCACCAGCCTTGGCCTCCCAAAGTGCTGAGATAATAGGCGTGAGCCACCACACCCAGTCAAAGAGTTAGATTCTTGATGACACTCTTCAGTCTCTGTGTCAATTTTGGGAAAACAAATTCCTCATTCCTATTTACGTTTTAAAAAAATGAATTATTACTGTTTAAACCATTTGTAGTTAGGTATTCTATTATCTGGAGTTGGAAGCATACCAGTTGATACAGAAGGGTTAATGGATAAAATCAAGAAAAGCTTTTGAAAAGAACAAAGGCAAAGAGGTAATAACAAGAGAGAAAAAAAATAAGAATATTAAAAGTTCAAGAGATTCAATATCCAACCAATAAGAATTCCAAAAGAGAAAATAGGGACCAGGTGTGATGGCTCATGCCCATAATCCTAGCACTTTCAGAGGCTGAGATGGGAGGATCACTTGGCCCTGCAGTTCAAGACCAGCTTGGGCACCAAAGTGAGACCTTGTCTCTACAAATAAATAAAAATGGTAGCCGGGCATGGTGGCACATGCCTATGGTCCCAGCTACACGGGAAGCTGAGGCAGGAGGCTCGCTTGAGCCCAAGAGTTTTGAGACTGTAGTGAGCTGTGTTTGTGACACTGCGCTCAAACCTGGGTGACAGTCTAAAAAAAAAAAAAAAGAGAGAGAGAGAGAGAGAGAGAGTAAATAGGAAATCGGAGAAGGGAAGTTCTGCAAAAATAGGGACACTTCTAAGAATTTAATGTATGGATTATCAGATTAAAAAAGCCCATCAATTGCCTAGTGGCACCACGAAAAAAAAAATGTACATGAAGACAAATCAGTGAAAATTTAAAACATGGTTATAAAGAGAAGAATCTACATTTGCTAGAGAGAAAACTCTGATAGTATACATATGACTGGGGTTCAGAATGGATCAGGATTTCTCAAGTGTATTATTCAATGCTAAAAGATAATGGAATAATTTGCTCAAAATTCTATTGGAAAGTAAATATCAACATAAAATTCTTTCTTCAGTCAAATGGGCTGTGGTAGCCAGAATGTTAAGAGTGACCCCCCGAGCCTGGCTTGTGTGTGATCCTGTCCTCTTTGTGCGTGGGTAGACCCTGAGAAGATGATGAGGTGTCAACCCCAGGATTATGCACAAGGCTTGTCAAGAGGACCTGATCTCTTCTCATGAACCTTTTAAGTGCAGAGTTTTCCTGGCTGGTAGCAGAGGAAGAAGTTGGGGATTCAAAGCATGAGGATCTGATGAGCCACTGCTGGCTTGAGGATGGAGGGACCATGTGGTCAAGAATGTCAGCAGCCTTGGAAAAGTGAGCACAGCTGCTGGCTCACAGCCAGCCGGGAATATGAATCTCAGTCCTACGGATGCAAGGAACAAAACTCCACCAATACAGAAGAAGGTCGGAAAACGGCCCACGCTCAACTGGGCTGACATCTGACTTTGGCCTTGTTAGACCTTAAGGAGAGAATCCAGATGAACCACACTGAAGGTCTATCCTACAGAAACCGTTGGTAATAAATGAGTGTTGTGTTAAGCTGCTAAATTTGTGGTAATTTGTCATGTGGTAGAAGAAAGCTAATACACTTATTAATCAAGTATTTTGCTAACATATATACTCCTCTTTTCCTAAAAGCTCAATACCAAAGGAAAAAATATCTACTTTATGAAAGACCTCTGTATCATTTATTGTAGTTTAGCTCAATCTATCCCCAAATGAGACTGTAGACTGACAGGCTGCAGAGCATGTGTATGTTGTGTTGGGCAGTCTATGATGCAAGCATTCCCAGCTGGCTGAGTGGGTGGCTGGTGGCAAGGGGTGGTCTCAAATACAAAGCTGAAAAGCCTCCTCTTGTCCTTCTCCCCTGTCACAGGACCTCCTCCAAGTCCCTAAGAGTAGTCGCACAGGACAGCATTAGAACTTACAACCATCCCCAGAATGAAAACAGTTTTGGCAAGAATTGGCTTTGGTCTACATTTTCCCCCATTCAAGAGTCACAAGAGTAAAAGATCTGAGAAAAGGAATATATATAAGGATTATTATTGTCTTAGAATACTGACAGGTTGAAACATAGTTGTTTTTTTGCCTTACTAGCATATGCAATGGGATATAGTTCCAATATTCCATTTTAGGGCTAGGTAAACTAAGGCTCAGGGACCTATCAGCAGCAACAGATAGCTGCCTTCAACTATCATCGGTAACCCACTCTTTTTCCTTCTTCCCTGAATTCTCCTGTTCCATTCCCACTCCCCGCTACTCATGTATTTTACTATTTATACTGTTTACAGTCACTGGCCCATCTTGGAATTTCCACTTCCACATGGTCAGCTTCGGTGTTTGCCGAAGGCATTTGATTCCTGTCATGTGATAACAAGATGCAGGGATGGGGAAAGAGCAACCCTGGCATTGGTGAATACCTACTGAATGACAGAAAAACTCCATATATTTTCTCATTTTATCTTCACTTCATCCTTAAGAAGCAGATACTGTCATCCTCATTTTGTAGATGAGAAAGCAAAAGTTCTGTAACTGTAGATAGAGGTCACACAATTAGTGGAAAAAAATGTACCCAGTGGAAAGTCTCATTCCAACGCCCAGGCCTTTTTCAATTAGAATCATGCCTCAATTGCCAAGACTCGACCTGGAGCCTTCTGCTTTTACCTGTTTCCTTGTGATTATAAATGAGACTCCTACACTTATGACCAAAAATCATATTTACAACTCATTAGCAGCATAGATGTGGCGGGTCAAGGTGTTTGTGGCAGGACAATGATGTCAGTAAGAAAGCATGATGTATTGGTTTCAAGAAAAGCATTGTCTGTCTTCAAAATGCTTAAGAACAGAGCTGTGAGATGTTTCAGGAAGAGATAAGAACTGCCTGCTGTATAAAACCATCTCATCTCATGAGACTTAAAAAAATAAATAAATAAAAGAACTGTCTGCTGACTTCAGAAGAGAAAGAGTTGTCACAAAATATAAATTTAGTGGTAAACTAAAGGCATTGCTGTACAGATACAGCAAAGAATTTTCCAGAAAAGTTGAAATCACTAAAAAAGAAAGTACTCTTGGTCTAGGCAGATGTCCAGTGGGCCAATAAAAACAGGGGTTTAGGGCTCACTAAAGCTATTACCAAGTTACCAAGGAAACTGCCCCTCATTCAGGATTTACCATTCAAAGAGAAGTAGACTAATCCCAGCATTTTGGGAGGCTGAGACAGGCGGATCACCTGAGGTCAGGAGTTCGAGACCAACCTGGCCAACATGGTGAAACCCCGTCTCTACTAAAAATACAAAAATAGCCAGGAGTGGTGGTGGGCACTTGTAATCCCAGCTACTCAGGAGGCTGAGGCAGGAGAATTGCTTGAACCCGGGAGGCAAAGGTTGCAGTGAACTGAGACCACGCCTCTGCACTCCAGCCTGGGTAGCAGAGTCTTAGAGAGAGAGAGAGCGAGAGAGAGAGAAGCAGAAGCTTGACCACATCAAATTAAAAAAAAAAACAGGAGATAAAGGCATCTTCAGTCAAATACCACCCATCCTATATTTAAATAAAGTCTTAGCCTACATTCAGCCCCGGGAAAAACACACTAAAATAGTTTCATTAGTTGTGTTAAATATTTGATTTTATTTAATGAATATATATATAATTTTAATAGATAATTTTGGCATTTATAGTAAGTGTTCAATAAATATTAATTGGCTAAAAAAATGAACAGAAAATGGTTTTCCAGGAAATGAATTCTAACTTAAAACAACTGACCAATTAAAAATCATCATTCCACTTTTAACAGTTCAACCATCTAGGTCCAGTCACCATCTAGGAATCAATCAGGTCACTGAGGCACCACACTACACTTGCTAGGATGAACATATGGACACCACCTCTCCACTGCAGCAACCTAACTATGCCAAATCAGATGGTGTTCAGATGGAATACAGGCAACTAGCATTTGGTGGATTCTGATGTTCTGTTTAATACTTGTCTACATTAGGTGGTAATTTTTGTCACATTTGCTCTGTGACCAACTGTGTTCCTTGAGGGCTGACTGTCCCTGCTGACAGTAACTCCGTCATGGAAGAATTTGTATTGGTCAGGGGGAGGAGAAGTGGAAAAAATGTGCCACATTCCAAAGTCAAATATAGAGAGGAACTATAACTTTGGATTACATACCACTGCTTCCATTAGAATGGCTAATTGTCAACTGAGAGTTTACTGCAAGACAATATAAAAGGGAAAAAGAAAAAGGATAATTTTAGTACTAATAAAGTAAAATATGCAATTCCTTTGATGATACAGGGTGGAAGACTATGGTTAGAGTAATGTGAGTTTTGTACCTACTCTGCTGGTGAAAACATGAAGTTAAAGAAGGGAAGAGAGAGAAACAGACTGGCTCTGCCTCTTTCTGTGTTTCTTAAGAAGGCTTTTGAGAAGGATGATGAAAGGAATATGGGTACACAGAAATATTAAAGGAGTTGGTATTTTAATTACGAGGATCAATTTATAGAAGAAGGATCCTAATAAAGATAGAGAATAGCTCATAAAACATTGATATGGGCAAAACAGAGGTGAGAAGCTGAAGACGAGAGCAGGGGAAAGAGAGAACCTTGGTGAGCACACAGACAGGCCAGTACCTACACTAGAAGCAAAGGGACCGATAAGAAGGAACTGGCAATAGTCAGGGCAGAAGACACTTGGACAGATCTGGCTATGGGAGAGAAAAAGATGGGACAAAACATATGAAGTGGAGCACAGAGAGAATAAGACTTGAGGATATGAAAGTCTGGCACAATAAAAAAAAATTTTATCTTACAAGGGATTCTGATAGGTCACAACTAGACAGTACTTGCAGAAATTTACAAATTGCATGGCTCCTCCCTGTTTAACTGATCCTAAAAGCAATATACCTTTTAAGTGATAAACTTACCAAATCCAAAGACACAAATTAAAAAAAAAAAAAAGTTTATTAGGCCTAAACTAACTCATTATTACTAACTCATTATTAAATAACAAAGCTTTCTTTCAGGAGTCTAGGCCTTTACATCATTCTTTGAAAAGATACTAAGTTCTAGAAGTAATTCACAATTTTCCCAATATACATCCCAAATACTCAAAGACTATATTTTAAAGTAGTTTTTATAAAATAAATTTCAAGAGAATATGTTGAAATAATAAATCACTATTTCTATTTCAGATTCTTTGAAATTTCAAAGTAAAGATGGCTAGACAGACTAACTGACCAACTGGCTGACCAACCAAAGATACTGTTGCAATTTTCTAAGAAACAGTGTGTTTCAAAAAGCAACCCAAACTTTACAGCAGAACTGATAGAGATAATAAATATTTTCATTTTATAATCTGACAATATATTCTACCAGTTTAAGATTTACTGTGTTAATATACTGAAGAATTATAAAATGCTATATGCTGCTTTTAAAAAAATCTTCACTTCTTATTGTAACAGAGGAAAAACTAGAGCAACCCAGCAAGTTTGCATTGGCTTTTCCATCTTTTTGACTGTTTTCAAAATTTTGTAAGCAAGTAGGACAAAGAAAAGTACATTATGGTGCTTTCTTATGAAATCTGTACTTGAAAAAAAATATATACATTCCATGAAGTTGAAAGCTCCTCAGCAGCTCACCCACACTGAGCACAGTTTCCAGCCTCCGACAGGCAGCACCTGCTAAATTTGCTTATTGATCTTTTCAATTAGTTCAATAGTCTATTTCCTAACCAAGCCCTTATGAAATAAACAAAAGAACATAGAATATTTGAAACTCTTCTAGAAAGAAACAAGGGAGCAAAATAAGTATTCATAATATGTACCTGAATTTTGAAATGTATAAAGTTGTAAATACACTAATTAATACATATTTAATAAATGAATGATTAAACATCTGGGTTTAACATTAAATTTTTAAAAGAAGAAAATCTCCTATTTGTTAACGAAAACTGGTCATAAGTTAACTAACAGCAAAAGTCATTCACTGTTACAATTTATATACATATTGTAATATTATATAACACTATTGTACTTGAGTTAGTTAACAAGCAAAGTAGATACTCCATTTATATTGGCAATGTTCCACAAACAACAAAGCTAAGTCCGGTAGATACAACATTTTCAAAATGCATGTAAACTATTTAGATGAATTCTTTCTGCTGACAATCCCATAGGAGAGAAGAGAAAATGATGTGTTTTACCCTAAGAGCTCTAAGCTCTCCTGGGAGGTAATTCAATTGAAATTTTACATTCAGTCTAGCCAGGCAGTGATAAACAGATGCTTAAATTAGCTGCCTTATACCATAATCAAATATCTTAAGAAAAAAAGTTTCTAAGAAAAACATAAGAAGGTGAAGACAGAAAAGAGGAAAAATTAAACAGTTTTAAAAAACTTACTGGCGTCTTTAGAAAAAACTGTTTTCATAAACTCTGTGTAAGTGGTATACCATAGGAATCAACCATGCCTTTCAATACATTTATCGCTTAGTTTGAACCATAGTGCAAGTTAGCACACAAACAATCATTTAAAATTAACTACCTTTCTCAGCCAGGCACGGTGGCTCACGCCTGTAATTCCAGCAGGTTGGGAGGCTGAGGCGGGCGGATCACGAGGTCAAGAGATTGAGACCCTCCTGGCCAACATGGTGAAACCCCGTCTCTACTAAAAATACAAAAATTAGCTGGGCATGCTGGTGGGCCCCTGTAGTCCCAGCTACTTGGGAGGCTGAGGCAGGAGAATTGCTTGAACTCAAGAGGTGGAGGCTGCAGTGAGCCGAGATCACGCCACTGTACTCCAGCCTGAGGACAGTGTCTCAAAAAAAAAAAAAATTAAAAATCAATAAATAACTATCTTTTTCATATTTTTAAACGATATAGTTTATAGGTTTCTTTTTAAAGTAGCTGTATGTACAAACTTGTATCTATGTCTTTTACTATAACTACCTCAATCTTTCCTGAAAGTAACTGAAGATACAAGTAAACAAATCAATACAAGGTGAAAGGTTGAAACTGACTCAGAAAACTACTCCTCCATATCAAAATGGGCAAAACTGTAAAATAAGCTAACAAATATTAATTATACCAGCAACCAATGGGAGATAACCTATATCAAAAACCTACAGTCTCCATTCAACTGACCCTCTAGATTAACAAATGTCCTCTCCATTTTTCTCTAAAGCACATCTGTTGCTCCTCACTGCCTGCTGCAGGCATGGAGCTAGCAAAGGGTGGGGCCCTGCTTCCAACACTTCCATGTGTACCAGCATGTGCAAGCTCAGCTACATGCTTAGCAAAAGTCAGTTATGCTGTTCTCAAACTAGTTTCTCCCAGCTGGACTTGTTACTGTAGTTGTGTTACTTAATTAAATATTAACCAAGGCAACATGATTGTAAAAAGAGACTTATTTCTAAGACAAGCTAAATTTGAAAGTTTTGGAAAGACTTGATATAGACTAATCACTGGAAAAAAAATGCCTGTATGATGTAGGTGTGAGCAAATATTTAAAAAATAAACTAAAAGGATTAGAAGTTAAAATTTGAAGAATTCTGCTTTGTAAGTTTTTAAAGTTCTAACTTCACTCAAAAGAAACTGAAACTGGAGATCACAGATGATATACTATAGAATGTGTTTTATGCAAGAAAGGCAAAGTTAAATTCTAATCAGACAACACTCACAGAAGAGTCTTGACTGTACTGAAAAGACAGATGAATGTATGTATTTATATATCTTAAAATGCTTAAAGTTTTCATAATATGAATCTTTTCTTCTTTAAACAATTGTCTGCTTAAACTTCTTTTCTGCAATTAACTGACCAACTCTAATAGGATGAGAGGCTTCTGCTCCACGATGGTGGAACCTAGACCATAAACACAAGCTGCACACGACCCAGTGGACAAGACAATATAGCATGATAAAGGGCTACGCCAGAAGCATCAGCAGGAGGCTAGGAGCATCCAACTAGGCTTGGTAGCTGGGAGAGGCTAAGGAGAATCTGAAATAAACTGAATCTTAAAAGGGATATAGAAGTTTAGCAGGCAGATAAGAAGAGGTGGTCCTTCCAGGCAGAGAAAAGAAAGGCAGGCAGGTGAGAGCCATGGTGAATTTCAGCTGGTTGCAGTTAGGCTGGTGAAAAAGAGAGAAATCCCAGGGAAGTGACTGAGAGTGAAACTGGGCAGAAGCTGTTCATGATAGGTCTTACCTGCCATGGCCAAGAGTTTGATTTTTATCTGGAAGGCAAAATAACTGGAACAATTATAAATACAGCAGTAACCAAATGGATTTGTTTCAGAGCTGTTGCTCTGGCAGCAGGATGGAAGATAAACTAGAGGAGGGAAGAAAATGACACTGGAAGAGGGTGTAACTGAAAATTCGAAATCCAAGTCAGAACAGGACCTGCGGCATCAGAAAAGAATACGGCTTTAATATTCAGGAGGTAGAATTGACAGGAATTAAAGGCGGCTGATGAGATGACATGAGTGTAAAAGAGAAACAATTAAGAGGCCACCTAGGCTTTTACGACAAGAAACAGGACACAAGAGGAGGCTATTTCACAAGATAGGGATACAGGACAGGACCAGCCCAATGGAAGAAATAATCAATTCCTTCTTGGGAAAAATAACTATGAGGTGGAATTTGCCCAGTAATCCCCTGAATATGAGTCTGGACCTCACAAAAGAGGTCAAGGCTTGAGGAAGGGGCGGAAGGCATACATTACCCCTGCCCAAGAGTGGTTAAAATCAAGGTTCCTGGAGTCAGAGTGGCCATAAATCCAGTCTCTGCCTTTTACTACCTCTGTGACCAAGGGTCAGTTATTTACCTTCCTTCTGCCTCTGCTTCCTCATCTGTAACAGACGGATGTGAACAGTATTTGCCTTACAGGGTTGTTGTGAAGATTAAATGAGTAGATGTGGAGTGTTTAGAACAGTGCCCGGTATGGAGTGTGTTTTACTGTGTATTTGCTGTTGTTGCTTTTATTGTGACCAAAGCTGTTTGTACAGCTGAGATCATTCCCCAAATGTGGAGAGTGAGAAGATAATCAAAGACAAAAACTCTACCAAGACTCAGATTTAAGAGGGAGAAATCGCAAAGACAGGAGCAGAAGAAGGAAGAGTACCATCATGGAAGGCAAGAAAGTCTACAGCTTCAGAGAAGGAAAAAGTCAGTAATGTTGAAGGCCACAAAGATGAAGTAAATAAAGTTCTGAAAGTGTAGATTTGAATTGGGAATTAAGAAGTCACTGGAGATAATAAAAGTAGCTTCAATAGGATGGTCCCCAAATTTTTATGACTGTAATATCCCATGTGTAAAAAAAAAAAAAAAAACATGCCTCAACCATTCTGTCTGTGTATCCTTATAAATTACAGCATATGCTGTGATCATGGGCTAATCTCTCAAGACACAATATGCACTGGAGGGAGTGTGCATACACCAACAATAGAGAAGAAAAGCTCTACTTCAAACAGTTTTACTGAAGCCTTGAATCTGGCAGGCCAGCTTCTTGTTAGGTTGGATGAGATGGTCATCTGAAAAGCACAATGTGGCTAATGACAAGCAGGGACCAGGAGCAGACGTGGAAGCTCTGTCACTGTCTTCTTGGTCAATTGTCTTGCATTATAATTAGTATAGTATTCTCAACCAAAAACTTTTAAGCTAACATCTTTTAAAGGCCTTTTTCCATTTGGTGAGGGCACTTACATAACCTGTAAATGCATCTAACTGGGCATGGATTAACTGTTACATGGTTACACGTAACAGTTTATCTGGTGGGCATGGCTAAACTTACACATCACTGTAGACTGACAGCAAACCAATGAGTGAATGAGCCCTGTCAACCCTCTACACTGTGGACCTCCCACTTTTCTTTAGAAGATCTTATGCCTGTGATATGACCTGTGCCTATTTTTAATTAAGGGGTGCCAATGTTTAAACGTATTAAATGTAAATAAATTAATGTATCAAAATATTCATAAAACTTTATTTTTTAATAAATTTAGATAAAAATAAATAGAAATT
Source organism: Cheracebus regulus (assembly GCA_963574635.1). Classification (NCBI taxonomy): domain Eukaryota; kingdom Metazoa; phylum Chordata; class Mammalia; order Primates; family Pitheciidae; genus Cheracebus; species Cheracebus regulus. Next base: position 5,433 of record CAUYQU010062467.1, on the reverse strand, counting down.
AAATACTTTCTTTGCTGTCTCAATGAATCATATTATGAGTACCATTCTGGAAACCACTGTAAAGAGTGAGGAAAGCTTAAGAAGGTTAAGGAATAAAGAAGCAAAAAATGTGCTTGGACAGTGTTTTAGGAGGCTTGATTGTAAAACAAAGAAGGGGTGTAGATCCTGGCCTAGAGGAAGACAGAGTTCAGGAAGAGCTTGAAACATTTCACAGGGGAGAGACTGGAGTGTGTTGGCAAGTGAGAAGAATGAGCCAGTGGAGAGAAAGAGCTGGGAGTGAGAGCTGATGGCTGCACAGCAAGGGAACCTAAGCTGGACAGATGGGTTACATTCACCACAATGGTGGCGGGGGCATTTTAAATATGAATTCAGGGGCTTGAAAAGTTCCATTAAAGAAAAAGTTCCTTGACTTATTCTAATACTGCTGGTCTGTGGAATGGAGCTGGAATCCCTGGCCTGGAGCTCAGATAACAGGCTTCCAGTGCTTCACTTTTTCAACTCTGTAATTTGTTTTGGTATTCTTTTTTTAGGTGGCCAATTAAAATAATAAAGAATATAACCAGGTATCTTCCTCTCTATCCTTAACTTTCCTTTATCATCCCTGATTTTAGCTTGGATTGAAGCCTTTCCTGGAGGTTTGTTCTCAGACATCAGATGATTCGGCATCAAAACACTCCTGGAGGCTCTTATCTGTTTCAGTCCCAGGCAGCCAATTCATCTTGCCTAAACAGTTCGAACTTATCACTAGGAAAGTCTTACGTTGCATTTTCATCTACTCTGCTCTCTCATCTCCGGCTTCCTTTCCCTACAAGCGGCAGAAGTGGGGAAAGAAAAAGAAAAGAAAAAGAGAAAAAGAGAGAAGAGCTACATCCAGAGTCTCTTGAGGATAAAGCCTTTCTTGACTCTTTGCAATCACAAAAACTTCTCTCCACACTTGCAAAAATTTCATAAGCAAAATTTCAGGCTGGGTCCAGAGCTCAACGATTGTAAACAGCAACCCCTTTAACCACAGCATCAGTTCATAGACTACGTTAGATTCAGTTTTCCTAATCATTTTCTTAACCGGGTCTTATCATTTATATATAAAAGATAACATTTCACATGAAATTTAAAGATATTCTTAAAGATGATACTTAAAATTTTTCCAATGCAAGATTAGTTTATATATTTTTTCTTTTAATTTTATAAGCATAAGTTTTGCTTCCTGAAAAAGACTTAACAAAAGTATAGAAATACAAAAGTACATCTCTCTTGAAGGAAGAGGTCATGTTATAAGTGTTGAGGTTAAAATGTGTACTAGGAGTAAGATGGGGAAATGGGAAGGGAATTACTATTTATTGGATATCAGCTACGTGCTTGGATGTATATATGTTATTTCACTTAGTTTTTACATTAACCCTATGAGATTTCATTACCCTCATTTAACTGATAAACTTCAGATCATAGGTGTTAGCAGTGTCATATAGCCACAATGTGGCAAAGCTAGAGTGTTTTTTTGTTTTTTTAAAGCTAGAGTTTTTAAGCCAAGTCTATAAATGCAAAATCCATACTTTTCATTGGTTATTGTATATTGAGCAAAGAAAAAAAGTTACATATTCATGATTTAAAAATAAAGGCAAATATGGAAGGGTTATAACAAAGGACAGAGATGAGAGAAAGAAAATGAAGAACACGCAGAAGGGGGTTTGCAGAAGGGCCAGGTCATGCCAGTCCTGCAGAAGGGAATGAAACGCTTGGGAAACACTTGGGAGCAGCTGGTGATGTTTAACGTGGCTCACTTATCTAAAAGTGTCAACATAGGGGCTGGGTGTGGTGCCTCACACCTGTAATCCCAGCACTTCGGGAGGCCAAAGCAGGAGGATCACTTGAAGCCAGGAGTTTGAGACCAGCCCAGGCAACACAGTGAGACTTCATCTCTATAAAAAAAAGAATTAGCCAGACATGACGGTATACCCCTGTAGTCCCAGCTACTCGGGAGGCTGAGGCAGGAGGATCCCTTGAGCCCAGGAGGTTGAGGCTATAGTGAGCCATCATCATGCTGCTACACACCAGCCTGGGGGACAGACTGAGACCCTGTCTCAAAAAATATAATTTAAATAAAAGTATCAACACAGGAAGATGTGGCCCAAACAGGATTCTCCAAACTTAAAACCCTAATACTAGGTAATCAAAAATAGTAATATAAAGGCAAGCACCCACAAAGAGTGGTCTGTCAGCTCAAAGAACCTTCATCTGGAGAAAAGATGGTGGTGAAGCTAAAGCATCAGCTAAATAGGAGAGAACAGGTGCATGTTTATTCCTGTAAGGAAGAAAGGTTGATTATTTGTGGGATAATGAAGACTGTGTGGAAAGTGACAAAAAGGCACAAAAAGAAGCATTTGAATTAGAAACATGGATAATTAAATAAAGAAGCAAAGGAGAAAATAAATCTGCAGGAAATGGGAAGGATGAAGCAGAAACTAAAGAGACTGGCTGCCGACAGGAATGGATGGGGCCAAGGGAAAAGGATCTGGTGAGGAGGGAACGGGGCAGATAAAACACAGGAGCCATGTTTCTCTGGATATACCCTCTTTGTATAGTTCTTTTATGGAGCCATATTAATATTTTATGTAAGAAAAAAATCACGCATGGGAGAAACGCTTAAAAAAGAAATATAAATGGAAACAAATCTAACTGTATTTTAATAAATAATATTAACTACACTGGGGTGGGGGAAGGAATTAGTCACTTCATGTGTGTGTGTCGGGGGGTAAAATCTATATGACATAGAATTTGCTATTAAAACATTTTTAAGCAATTCAGTGGCTTGATTATTTTCACACAGTCATGCAATCATCACCACTACCTATTTTCAGAACTTTCATCAACCCAAACAGACACTCTATAGCCACTAAGCAATTACTACCCATACTTCATTCGCCACCTCCAGTCCTTCCAAGTAACTTGTGAACACAAAATTCTGACTATATACTTTCAAACAGCAGATTAAAAAAAAAAACAAACTGTGAATAAAAATTGAACTCCAGATATGCTGGTATGGGTTAGGAATTCTTAAACTGCTTTCTGTATATTATAGATCAAGCAGATAATGAGCTGTATGATATTAAATCAGAACTGGAATTATTAGTATGAAATCATGCTTCTAATATATAGAGAGAGATAATTATGGAAATAGACATAGATGTATATATGGATATGGATAAATGCACCCTAGCTCTGCTAAGTAATAGCAATGACCAGTCCTAGTGCCCTGATCTTGGATTCTAGATTCTATTCTTCAAAAAAAAAAAAAAAAAAAGGAGGCAAGTTGGGCATGGTGGCGCATGCCTGTAATCCCAGCACTTTAGGAGGTCGAGGAAGGTAGATCACCTGAAGTCAGGAGTTTGAGATCAGCCTGGCCAACATGATGAAACCCCATCTCTACTAAAAAAAATACAAAAATTAGCGGGGCATGGTGGCAGGCACCTGTAATCCTAGCTACTCGGGAGGCGGAGACAGGAGAATCGCTGGAACCTGGGAGGTCAAGGTTGCAGTGAGCCGAGATTGTGCCACTGCACTCCAGCCTGAGCAACAAGAGTGCAACTCTATCCCCTAAACCCCCCAAATAGGAGGCAGAGCTCTTTGGAGAAATGGCAGCCCCCAGGGCTATAGCTGGAGGTACAAGAAGAGCCTAGATCATCTTCTTGGGCCAGTAGGTAAGGGAGTGTCCAAAGAACAATGAGAACATGCCAAAGGACACAGGAGGAAGCTTGACGGGCTCCCATGGGCCAAACCAGGGACAAATGAAGCAGCAAATAAACAGCAACAGTAATGGAATGTGCTGTGGTCTGAATGTTGGCCTCCTCCAAAACTCAGCTTGAAAGCCAGTCCCCAGTGTGGCAGTATTGGGAGCAGGGCAGTTGAGAAGTGACTGGGTCATGAGGGCCCTGCCCCCATTACTGGCTTAATCCACTCACAGATGAATGGGTTATCATGGGAGTGGGACTGATGGCTTCCTAAGAAGAGGAAAGCCTGAGCAAGCATGTTAGCACACTCAGCCCCTTGCCATGTGATGCTTTGCATTGCCTGGTGACTCCGTGGAGAGTCCCCCTCCCCACCAGCAAGGAGGCTCTCACTATATGTAGCTCCTCTTCCTTGCACTTCCCAACTTCCATAACCATAAGAGAGAAATTTCTTTTCTTTATAAATTACCCAGGTATTCTAAGCAACAGAAAACAGACTGAGAATATAATACACCAAGTAAAATAAGTGTCTGCTGATATCAATAAATGAATAAATAACTGGGAAGGAGGGGAAAATCTTCCATAGAGTAGAATGCCAACTGATAAATGTAGAAGAATGGAATTAGAAATTTACCATCTGGCAACTATTAGGAATAACTAATATGAGTAAAAATCATCAATACATGCTAAATTAGTGGTAAAAGTTTGATGAGAAACAGAATATTTACATAGTCTCAACGTATCTCTTCACCAGATAGCTATCAATGACAAAGGAGAAAATAATAACTTGACAGATGAGAAATCTGAAGTTACCACTTTAGCCCAGTACAATTACCATCAAATCAGTTATCACAGGGCTCTTCACATGAGGGTTAGAAGAACACACCACCGTCTACGGTATTTCTGATAAAAATAATCACCCTGAATTTTATGAGGAAGTATCAGACAAACCCAAATGGAGGGACATTTAACAAAATAACTAATTCGTTCTCTTTCTAAGTGGCTAGGCCATGAAAGGCAAAGACAGGCTGAGGACCTGTTCTAGATTGAAGAACTAAGGAGAGAGGCACTGAATGCACCATGGGATTCCTAACTGAACACAACCAGACACACTGTCCTTTCCTTTTGCTATAGAGGGTATTACTGGGACAACTGATGTAATCTCAACATAGTTTGTGGATTAGATGACAGTATTGTTATCAATGTTAATTTCCTTATTTTGATAACAGTTCTGTTACAGATGAGAAACCCCTCATTTTTAGAAAGTACCCACTGAAATATTTAAGGATAAAGGAGTGGCCAGGCGCGGTTGCTCATGCGTGTAATCCCAGCACTTTGGGAGGCCGAGGCAGGTGGATCACGAGGTCAGGAGTTTGAGGCCAGCCTGACCAACATGGTGAAACCTTGTCTCTACTAAAAATACAAAAATTAGCTGGGCGTGGTGGCACACACCTGAAATCCCAGCTGCTCGGGAAGCTGAGGCAGGAGAATCACCTGAACCTGGGAGGCGGAGGTTGCAGTGAGCAGGGGTTGTGCCACTGCACTCCAACCTGGGCAACAGAGTGAGACTTCATCTCAGGAAAAAAAAAAAGCAGTATAAAAAGGCATTGATATTTCATTATTTACCATTTTTGAATAATTATTATCTAAAATATGTTTTGGTTGAAAGTTCTAAATTCCTTTTAAAATTATTCTCTTATGTTGGAAATAT
>CAUYQU010062461.1:0-25314 GCA_963574635.1 Cheracebus regulus | reverse complement strand
TTGATTTTGTATCCTGAGACTTTGCTGAAGTTGCTTATCAGTTTCAGGAGATTTTGGCCTGAGACGATGGGGTCTTCTAGATATACAATCATGTCGTCTGCAAATAGAGACAATTTGACTTCCTCCTTTCCTATTTGAATACATTTTATTTCTTTTTCTCGCCTGATTGCTCTGGCTAGAACTTCCAGTACTATATTGAATAGGAGTGGTGAGAGAGGGCATCCTTGTCTAGTGCCAGATTTCAAAGGGAATGCTTCCAGTTTTTGCCCATTCAGTATGTTATTGGCTGTTGGTTTGTCATAAATAGCTTTTATTATTTTGAAATACGTTCTGTCAATACCTAGTTTATTGAGGGTTTTTAGCATAAAGAGCTGTTGAATTTTGTCAAAGGCCTTCTCTGCATCAATTGAGATAATCATGTGGTTTTTGTCTTTGTTTTTTTTTTTTAACCTAAGTATCTCCAAGGACTAAACCTTGTCAAAATCTTTGCATACGAATAAAAGAGTCCTGAACAATGTTTAAGCATCACTAGCCAACAGACGACATGGACTCTCCCTGGCTAACTGAAGTGAGTTAAAACAGAACCTGGCAGCTGGCTGAGAGAGGCAGTCACATACTACATTCTTAGAAAGATTTTGTAAAATTATCACAGGACCTCTTTGTCTACAAGTAGCCAAATCAGCTCCTGTTGTCAGTGCGAAGATAAATTACAGTGAGAACCCACTTCTCCCCACAGTAAGTCTTTGAAAGAAACACTTGACAGAGACTTAGGATTTAGGGATTGGAAAGGAACCAGTCAGAGTTCACCTGAACCAATAATCAGAGCTCACCTGCCCCTGCCACTCAGAGCCCAGCTATATTGACCAATCAGAATTCGGTTATGTGGACCAATCAATCAACTTAGTTTGAATTCTTTATTTGCATAAACAAAACTAACTGGGAACCTGCCTGGAAACTTTTGCTATAAAATCTGAACCTTACCAGGCACGATGGCTCACTCCTGTAATCCCACTCCTTTCGGAGGCCAAGGCTGGCTGATCACCTGAGGTAGGGAGTTTGAGACCAGCCTGACCAACTTGGTGAAACTCTGTCTCTACTAAAAATACAAAAATTAATCGGTGTGTGGCTAATAGGAACAGGATGGCTGTGGAGCAGGCCATGGGTAGTTTAGGGAAAGGCAACAGTTGAGCAGGAAAACAGGAATACAAGTTCTCACGTTTGGCACAGTTTCAGGCTTTTTGGCTTGCAGGTGGGGTTTCGCTGCGGACCCACCCTTTTCTGACTAGACCCATCCTATCAATAGTATCATTGATTTGTGCTGTGGTAACTCATAATGATTTAGGAGTTAGGTAATTCTACCTATTACTTTGTATTGGATTACAGTTAATAAATCAGGGTTAAGATACATTTATCTGATGTCAATGTATTTGTAAAACTACTCTGTTTAAAATAAAACATACACAAATTTTTAAATTATGCATAACTTTGAGTGAAAGGAAAATTATCTACCACACTAAAAAAACAAGATATGCTAAAAATAAATATTACCTTTCCAATAAACTTTCTTTGTAAGTATGGATGTTCCTTCCCAGTAGTTTGAAGTATAGAGATAATCAAAAAGAACTACTTTGATTATCTCTTCGCCTGGAACCAAGAGTTAAGCTTACATCAGCTGTTATCAGATGTTGGTATTCTCAACATCTTTTTTTTGTAAGAACTGAATTCAGAAAAGATGAGAAAGAATTTAATTAGTCTAAATTAGTTTTTCATGAGTGGTTACTTACCCTCTCCCCCAGAAATTACATGTATAAACCAATGCTTACATTTTAGTTATCCTAGCCTATTAAATGCTAATATAACTAAAGAAACAAGAAACCAGTTCTGTCATCCCCAAATAATGTGGAACATCTTGACTATAATGAGGTAAAAAAACTATATGAGGGCTTAATTTTACAAAGCCATTTAATAGAAAATTGTTATATAACACAGATAATTGAACGATCTCTTTACACTTAGTAACAAAGGAGAATAAGTATTTAATATTTGATGTATAACCTCATTTCACATTTTCCTTTTTGTTTGCACTAGTTGCTTTAACTATAAGTTCATCTTGCCTTAAAGAAATTAGAATATAATCACATCCTAATTACATAGCTTTGGGTTATTTGTACAATTAAGTTATCTGTTGCAAAATTAATGAATGTTAATAATGCAGTTCTTTTTGGTGACTTGATTGATGCACTAACATTTATTGTATAGCACAGTCTATTAACTGTGTGTGTGTGTGTGTGTATCTATCTATCTATATATATATAAACACACTACAAAATCACAATTTAATTTATGGCAATTGTGTTTTTAAACAGACTCTCAACTCTTGAAGTTCTAAATATTTTTTAAAAGAGCACTTACGCTAACATATTTATTTTATTCACACACACACACACACACACGCATGCACGCACACACACATATTTGGGCATCAGTGTAAACAAGTCTCCTAAGATTTTGGGGAAAATATGTCCTTTATCTCAGCTAGGGCCAAAAATTCAAAAGTTAAATATCCAAAATGTTTCTCAAAGATTAATGCTATTGAAATGTAATGCAAAAAAAATTGGACAATAATGGAAGAAAATCTTCTTTATAAAACAGGATAAATTTAAAAAATATTAGGCTCACAAAGTTAGCATTAAGCATTCCAACCACCAAGGAAAACCTTGTTGCTTTTTTTCTTCTACTTAGACAGTGTCAGCAGTCGCAAATCAGGTTAGGGTTTAGATCACTGTGTGTTCTAAATTATATTTATGCCCTTGTAAAGCTGTGCAACATGTTGCCTTGTGTAAGAAATCTTTAAACCACGTGTTCTGGCAAGTAACTGCTGATATTTACTTCCAAAATTTGATCTGGTTACATTAGGAATTTCAACAATGACCTTTAAAAGAATCAATTAAGACTATCTTTGAGATGCTTACTTCTCATAAGTAATCACTGGCTTATACCATATTATGATAATTTTGAAACAGTTACCTTATTTTTTCCAATAAGAAAGCTTGTCTTTTGATACCTAAGATTTCTGGACTTAATATTAGAACATAAATCTACATAAAGTACAACATATTGTATTTTTAAAAATTCCCCATCATTGGAACTGGCGTACCAAATTTGCATCAAGATGTAAAGTTGAATGATGTAGGTAATTATGACATAAAAGTTATTTCATCTGTATTATCCACATAATTGAAGCAAATATGAATTCTGCTTATGGGAATTATCTCAATTTTCCACTTCAGTTGGCTAGTGTAAAAGTAAAGAATATTAACATTTTATAACCTCAAGCAATTAATACTTAAGCACAAATAATATGCTAGTATTGATTTTCCATGGCCTTCTTTTTAGCATTACAAATGTATGCTGCTTAAATGGTTAAATAAAAGTGTTGAAACCTTTTACCCGCAGTCAGAATGCATCGTAAACTACGTCATTATGAAAGTTGAGAACTTAACATTTCACCACTATTTGTTCTCTTACACATTTTGTATAATAAAAATAGGTAAAAAAATATATACTTCCCTAGATATCGTTATTCTGAAATTAAATTTAGAAGTGGTTTTAAAGCAATCTGTGTGCCCTCTGGAGTGGAATTGCAGCATCGTTTGCAGGAGTTTATACTCAAGAATGTTTCTGCCACTTTGTAACAATCTATTTTTTCATATTTATATATTTATTTATATGCAATTATAACTCTAATATAGTTTTAGTTTCTCTAGTTTTATTTTCTAACTACTCACAAGGTATTGGTTTGTAAGTGAACTTTTTGCAAATGTCAAAATATAAAGTTAAGTTTTTAAAACTTAAATCTAAAAAATGTAAATAATTTTTAATTGACTACATTCATATAACTAGATTTTCAGTGCATGAAGCAGAAAAATTGATGTGAATTTATGAAAATGAGATGAAATTACTTTTGCTAGATTGATGACATCAGTGTTTTCCAGAAAAAAAGGTGTACAAACATGCCCAAAATATCCTCTTTAGATTTATTAACATACTTTTGACATACACTGACATGTCTAGTTTTAGTGGAAATTTTTTAGAATGAATAAAAAAAGGTGTTGGTTTCAATTTTATAGGAAGATATTAGATAAACACACTTTTTTGGCTTATGGGAAGTTTATTCACTTTTATGTATTTATCTCTTTGAGATAGGTTCTCTTTCTGTGACCCAACCAGGAGTGCAGTGACACAGTCATGACTCACTATAGTCTCAAATTCCAGGGTTGAAGCAATCTTCTTACCTGAGGCTCCTGAGAACCTCGGACCACTGGTGTTTATCAGCACACCAGTGAATTCTTTTCATTTTTTATAGAGACAGGGTCTTACTCTGTTAACCAGGTTGATCAAACTCCTGGCCTCAAGCAATCCTCCTGCGTTGGCCTCCAAAACTTCTGGGATTACAGGCATGAGGCTCTGCTCCCAGCCTGTATGGGAAGTACACATACCCTACCTATCATAAGTTTAACTTCTCATTGGTACCAGAAAAGCATGGAAAAAATGTGACAAAAATTATTAGATTGAGCAATTGTTGTAGCCTTGTTTTATAAGAATAAATACTTTTTAACTTGTGTATACTTCAGAAAATAAATTGTGAATGCTTTAATTAATCTTAGTACCACATAGTCCCTTGGAATGTAGTCAATGATAATGACAAGAATATTATAGTTATGAGCACTAGGAAAGTTATTCTGTGCAAAAAATATTAAAATTTAATGCATACTCTTAGGGACTCTTTCTCATCTTTTCTGAATTCAGTTCTACAATTTTCCATTGTTACGGAGGTGAATTCTCCTTATGAAGATAATGACCCTGAGACACAGGGGCTTAGATCCTAATCTAAGAACAAAATATATAATAGACAAGATAGAAAATTAGTGACATATCAAGGCAAATGTAGTCACAGAAGTAAAGTAATAAGTTCAATCCTAAAGGAGAACTCGTAGATGTAATGAACAGTGAAAGAGTAAGAAAACCACTCTTTAACAGATATTTTTGTCACAGATATTTTTTAGTAATATAAACAAGATGATGTAAAACTTACATTTTATTTCTCATATGCTATAACTATCTCCTCAGACTACATTAAGTAGATAATTTCTCACTCCTCAGCAGTGAAGCAGATGTAAACATCAAAACAAAATTTAAAAATCATTGTCACTGTAGTGATTTTATATCTATATATCTCTCTTTTAATGTGAAACTTCCATATCATTGGTTATATATATATATATGTGTGTGTGTACATATACATAAGTATGTGTGTATATATACACATACATGTATTCAATTTAAAAAAGCAGTTCTAAGGACTGAAAAGTTAACTGTATTTGTAGAGTGTGAGGTAACATCTCACACATGATATCCCCTTTTTGTTGATATGAATGCTGTATTTCAGAGTTGTTAAACAACTTTCTCTAGGTTATGTGAGCTCAAAGTGATAAAGCAAATATTCAATCCAGATATGGCCCTGAGGTTCATATTTTTTCCACCAAACAGGCTGTTAAATCACATCCCAAATCTTGATCTTTCACCATTCCATACAAAGTTGGAATAAAACCAATTTTACTTATGCTTTCTTTTGACAGGGTTTTATTATAAATGACAATATTAATTATTGGGTAAAATTGTTGAAAGTGTGAGAAATTCACAACTGTGAGTTGGAAATCCGTTATCTCAAACTCTGTTCATATTGACAAGTTCAAATAGCCTGTGTATCTATCTACCTACATTTATTTAGTAAACAGTGAATTTCATAAATATAATAATAAATCATCAAACTCATGCACTGTTCCCACAATGCAGCCTAAATGTGTAAAGTGATAATAAAGTACAGAAATGTATATATTTGTTTTCTACATATATAGGAAAGAGACATAGAGGAGAAAGAATATTCAGATATGTAAGTGTGCAAATTTTTTGTCTGAAACATATCTTTTTCTCTCTTGCTTTCCCCGTCTCTTTCTTCTATGCATTAATCTTTTTCAAAGTATCACTTTCATGTCCTTTACACACTGATTAGATGTCCTGTATAATGTCAACACCAATAGCAAGAGTTACTGATCTTGTTCAGTTAGGCTGATACTGCCTACAGATATATCACAGTAAATATTTTGACTCAATCACATTTTCTTGGCATAGTGAAATTGTTCCAGATTCATGATGTTTTAAACAGTAATTAAATCAATTCTATATATAGAAACTATAAACTAGTTAAAATTTTTCAACTTATGAGGCATATAGATCTGTATTTCCTCGTCATATGTGGGGACGAGAAAGAGTAAGTTGACAAAGATTGAAGCCATTCACCTCTCTTTTGAGAAAGGCAATTTCAGTAATTATTTAGATATTTGAAGAGATGTAAAAGGTTTTTATAATAGAAAGCAATCCAGGTATTTATTATTGATTTTTGTTAATAATACTTTTACATTATTAAAATTATGTATATGCACACATATGTATATATGTATGTGTATGTGCATATATATAATTTTAATAAGTTTACTCTACCTCTTTCCTAATATACATGTGAATATACATATATAGATACACACACACATATGTGTATACATAAATATATACACACACGTATATTAGGAAAGAGGTAGAGCTCTTTTTTTACATTTGCTGTATCTCCCTGAGGCAAGCACTAAAGTATGCTCTACCCCTTTCCTAATATATTTAAATATACTATATATCACTATAAATATATATTTATAATATACTATATACATTACTAGAAATATATTTATATATATACAAATTATATATAAATTTATATGAATATATTTTTATATAATATATAATATTTTATGAATATTATGTATTATATATTACATAATATATAAATATATATAGTATTTATATATATAATATAGTATGCTCTACCTCTTTCCTAACATACCTATGTGTGTTTGTATATGTATATATATATAAATGTATATTATATACACATATAATTTCTTATATACATATGTGAATATAATATTCATATATGTTATATCTAAATATATACACACATATATGTGTGTATCTATAATATATAAATATACATACATGTATATTATATACAAATATGTAAAAATGTTTATTTTTTCAAAAACTTTTTTCAAAGTTTTTTACATATATACACATATGTAAAAAAAGTTCAAGAAGTATAATCTATATATGTACACACATATATTAGGAAAAAGGTAGAGCATACTGTAGCATTTGCCTCAATGTATGTTCATGTATTTCTTCAGAAATGTATCTGGATACACAACTATGGGGTCGTGTGCTATCTTGCTTTGAAAAATTATAACACTTTTTTATTTAAACTTATTTCTGATTTTTTTTTTAATTCAAGAAGTCCCTGAAAATTGCCTCATCTTACTTTGAGACTTGATCTACTGTTCAAAAGAAATGAATAAAGCAAAATTTAATTTGTGAAGTTTCTCCTGATGGGCAGTGTAAAATAACTTTACAAAAACAAATTCACTTTCATAAACCAAAGTTATCATCGCTTTTAAAATTAATTTACATAATTAAGGAAGTTAAGCAAGAAACCAAGGCTACATTCCTCCTTGGATTTAATTAAAAGTGTTTTATACCGTTGTGCCTGAATTTTATTTCTCAACCAGCTAAACAGAAAAAAAAAAAAAAAAAAACTAAATTGCCCCCAGGGTGATTTTGCAAAGAGTTCTATTAATTTAATTAATCTATCTTGAGTCTCCCTAAATTCAGTATCAGCTAACATGGATCAGTAAGAGAAAGGACAAAGCCATGAAGTCCTTTCTGCAAGGCTGAGGTCCATTTAGATGGAGAAGTTGATAAATGAAAAAGAATCTCCTCTTCCTCACTTTAGAGATGTAAATTAATGCTTTCCAATGAACTGTTAATCACTAAACTTTCATGGTTCACAAGTTACAGAATTCTCTAGAAATGTAGGGTCATTTAAATGGATTATAAAAATTAATGTGAACTCCAGTTATGCACAATTTTTCATCCTTAGTAGTATCAATAAAGAATGTCATTTTTCTTGTGCAGGCAAGGAAAGAACTTCTCTCTACAACTAACAAATCTCTACCTTGTCTTGATTACCCACCAAAAGGATACCTCCCCTGTAAACTCTTCCTTGGCAAACACAGGCAGTGTTTAGATTTTTCCTCTTTCTGCACCCCAGAATATTTACTTGCAGTAAGAAATATGGACTTGAAGTTATTTGTTTACATGTGTCTTAGTTTTCCAAGGCATTGGAGGGAACAACTTATTTTCCACTGAGCTCTTTATTTTAATTATTTTATTTACCTTTCTGCCAAAGAAGAGAAACTCACTGAATTTATCTCAGTTAATTGGATCTGACTTCAAGACACCATTTGGATCTTCAATAATAATATGGTTTTATGTCTGTCTGGTATTGTTTTTTTGGATTTCTTTGCCAATAATAAGGCTTCTGCCATCTGTGTTTATTATACTGGACCAATTGTCCCAATTGAGCTCATGTTTATTATTTCTTTGAATAAACATAATAATTGATCCATCAGGTTTTAAAACTTAAGTTACATTTGTATTATCTGAGTTCGTTTGTCAGGAAACGAATCATCAGGGCTTGCAGACAGAATCAAGGAACTAAAACGTACCAGATCATTGCATTCAGTGAGATGCCAAACCCTTCACCCACTACAATTGCCTGCATGACCACCTGCTTCCTGCTGAGCATCTCCTCTTGCTTACGCCTCCTTAATTCCTGTTTTGCCACAGGTTGTTTCTTCCCTGCTATAGAAACCCCTAATTTTACTCAGTCAAGGAGGTGGATTTGATACTGATCTCTCATCTCCTCAGCTATGGCACCCGATTAGAGCCCTCTTTCTTGGCAATACTTTTTTCCCCCAGTGACTGGGTTTCTGTGAAGTAAGCAGCAGTACCTAAACTGAACCCCTACTGTTTCAGTAACATTTATATGTGGGAAAAGCAAAAAATGGGTGTGGAGCACCATCTTCAGCACTTACTAGCTGAGTAAACAAGTTATTTAACTATCCTGAACCCTAGATTTCTCATCTATAAAGATTAATACCTACCTCCAGGGTTGTATGGAGAGTTAGATGTGTATGGAGGTGTCCACGCACACACACATACACACACTTAATATATCCATATTTTAATATAATCATATATACGTGGGGGGGGGAGGTCAATAAATTATATTCATTGTCCCCTTATTTTTCTCCCCAATGATTTTCAATTGTAACTCAGGTCTGTGGGGATTTCCAATACAGCAATAGATTTCATGGAAAATAATACTGTGTCACAGAAAAAGAAGAAAATACTTTTAGTTCTTCAACACAATTTTTGTTTGTATTTATCATGTACAACACAACGTTTTGAAAGATATATACAGCATACTTTGAAAGATCTATACACTGTGGAGTGTTTAGATAATTAAAAAATACATTACCTCACCCAGTGATTATTTTTATGGTGAGAATACATCTACTCTTTGTGTTTTCCAAGAATGTAACTTTAACATGATGTTGTTTAAAGTTGAGGTTAGCTATATATTTGACCAAGAACTTAGCTATTCTTTACTTTCTTCACACAACCAATTTCGTTTGCCTTTCCTGTTGTTTCCCGATAATACTCCTCACTGCAAATCTCTTTTCTTGCACAGGCAGATAATGAAATTTAAGTATTGTTAATATACATGTATGATGCCAAAAGATTCTGCACAGAAACAGTCAAAACAACATGCTTGCAAAGGATAAAAGCTGAATTATTAACAATTAATGTAAAAACTTAATATAAAAGCTTGTTATTGTAGTCATGTGCCACTTAACAACAGGGATACATTCTGAGAAATGCATTATTAGGTGATTTGGTCATTGTGCAAATATCCTAGAGTGTGCTGACAATAAAATAGATGGCATACCCTACTACACACCCAGGCTATATGGCACCACCTACTTCTCCTGGGCTACAAACCTCTACAGCATGTGACTATATTGAATACTATAGGCTATCGTAACATAATGGTATTTGTGTATCATATATAAATGTAGAAAAGATACCATAAAATATGTTATAAGAGATAAAGTATGATACACCTGTATATAGCACTTACCGTGAATGGAGCCTATAGACCTAAAAGTTGCTCTGGGTGTGTCAGTGAGTGAGTGGTGAGTGAATGTGAAGGCTAGGACATTACTACATACTACTGTAGGCTTTATAAGTACTGCACACTTAGGTTACTTAAAGTTAATATAAAAAATCTTCCTTCAATAATAATCTTAGCTTATTGTAAAATTTTTACCTTGTAAACTTTTACTTAACTTTTTGACTCTTTTGTAACGGCATTTAGATTAAAACAAAAACACATTGTACAGTTGTGCAAAAATGTTTTCTTCTTTACATCCTTAATGTGTAAGTTTTTTTCTATTTTAAACTTTTTTTTTTCTTTTTAACTTTTTTGTTGAAAACTAAGAAGCATACACATTCACCTAGCAGGGTAAAGATCATCCATACATCAGTAGGTGACAGGAATTTTTTCAGTTCCACTATAATCTAAGGCACCGTTGTATGTGTGGTCTGTCAATGGCCAAAGCATAGTTATATAGTTCATGACACGATGTTGCACTGTACATTATTCAACTGTTTCCATTAGCCATTCTAAATTCTTCCTCTCGTTGTACGTATAAAACTAGGGAATAATATTTCCTCTAAGTCTTTGCATACTGTTTGGAATGACGTAGCTGGTTTATAATGTTGGCCGTGATGCTAGGGAAGGGCCTCTTGGTTTCTGTGTGCCACAGCGGCGTGCTCTGTACCAGTCGGTGGGTCTCTGTTCATCGGCCTCATTTTATGCTGGTGAAGTTTATCTGCTGCTTCTTTCAAAAGCAAACGAAACATACATATTGTAATTCTCTTCCCACCAACTGCACCGGGTAATAAAACCTTTAATATTTCCCATGAGACATGAGGTTTAAATATTTCTTTTTGAAGTCTTATAGGTTTCTAATATATGCAGTTATCTGAAAAATGATAAAGCACCTTTACTTACCATAGTTGTTATCGGTCACATTTCATCTCAAAGGTCAAAAATTGAAAGAGGAGTAATAAAATCCACATATATAAAAAACATCTTTATGTCGTATCAAGGGATCCCAATGTACCTCTTAGGAAATAGTGATATACAGAGAGATTATCTCATGGGTTTGGGAAATCCCTATTCTTAAATTTTTCCACATAAAAATAATAAAGCTAGAAGACTAAAAATAATGGAAATGTATGCATTTTGAGGTTATTAGAATCACAGGAAATGCTTGTTAAAAAATAACCTTTTTGTCCTCCTGTGTAATCTATTCAATAAGAAGTAGGGGGACAGAACCCTGTCTCTGAACTTGTAACTTCTGCGATATGTGAAGTCTATTAAATTTTGAAAGCTGCTATGCTCTCCAATAACACTCAATAAGTCTCAAGATACATCCTCTTTCTAGTCAACTCAAAGTTATATTGGAGCTTCAGAGCATGGGCATGAATGTGTGTGGTTTTACGTGAATGTATTGGAGAAGGAGGTGAGTGGTGTTTGTTTGATGCAGAGTTATAATATCAACAGAAACTTAAATAACGTAAGAAAATATAAGGTAAATATTCCAACATACAGGAATAAAGAATATTAGCCTTCTTGAAGCACCAGTTTTGCCATATTAACAGTGATCTTGGATTCAGATTTATAACCACATGGATAAGTCACAGGGGGCTGTATTTAGCACCAAATATATTTGCTTATAAGGCAGCATGGAGAACAGAAAATACTAAGCCTATCCTGAATCATCACAGCAGGAGTCTTCTGACTCCCAGGTCTGTGATCTGATGTCCGAGTCATCCTGAATTTGGTATGTATTCAGTCGCAAGAGATAAAGCTGAGTCTGTGCCTACAATTTTAGCTCAGAGCTCTGGAGTCCCTTGAAGGCTTAAACCCCAAAGGTGTGCACAAGAGGCCTTCCTCACAATCTGTGGAGTGCAGAAGACATCCCCTATCCCCACCATCCTCCAGGACAGCTGTGTCTCAGTGTTGATTCTCAGTACTTAAAAAACGCTCCCCACCACAGAGCAGGTGTACGTTCTTGGCCTGAGTTTCATTGCTCTTAAATCTGGTATAGGTATGCTCCTAATAATCTCTTGAATTCATTGTAGAAGGAAAGTATATTAAAGCGCAAAGCCTCAGGCTTTCCTGAGACTAGAGAAAGATTTTAGAAACAGCTGTTATCCCTTTCATTCTAGATCCAGAGCTAGATATTTGTCTACATCTTTCCAATTGATATCATAAATAAGATGATAAAGATATCAAACCTAAGAGAAATAGAAATAGTTACATTTTTGAAAATGAAGAAGTAAATAAGTCCAATTTATGTCTTGTGACAAAGAAACTGGAATGTTACATAGTACAATTTTTTAACAAATGATGTCCTCATCCAGATATATATACATACACAAACAAATCTGAATCTGGTATAGGTATGAATAAACTTATTGGACAATGACTTGAATGTTCTTAATTATGTGTGAAAGAAAGGAGTGTCTTTTCCAGTTGAGCAGTTAGTGTTTATCTACATAGGGTGTGCAGGACAGCTGAAGGATTAGGTATTTGGTGAGACTTAGTTTCAGCTTACTATCTTAGTGAAATTCAGTAACTCTCTAACATATATATATATATATATATATAAAATGTATATGTTTTGTATTGTTATATATAAATACATTTTATATATATAAATGTTAGTGAGTTATTGAATATATATACTAATTTTCTGTTAGTAAGCTATTGAATCAAGATTAACATATATATGCTAATAGTACATATATAATATATATAGTGTGTATGTATATATATACTAATCTTGTTGATAGTTATTCCTACACTTGGTGAAATTGAAATACATGTTTTTAACAACATTCTGAATAGCAGAGTCTTTATTAACATGATTTTAGATGTATTTAAGCAGTAATTAGCTAAGAACATAAATATTTAAGAGATTTGTCTCATTTTCAATTTTATTTTATTTGACTTTTAAACAAACAAGCAAACAAAAAATCAAAACAATTATATAAGCAATTTCTTTAGGGTTAGATAATACATTTCCTAAATCACAAGGAATGTACTTAGCTCTTACATTTTTGCCAGGAATCATTTTCTAGGTCTTCAATATATTCAATAAAGTGTACCACTCAAGATTTATAGTGATCTTTAAATCTGATCTTTAAAAGTAACCTTACCGGACAATGACTTGAATGTTCTTACATTATGTGTGAAAGAAAGGAACGTCCTTTCCAATTGAGCAGTCAGTACTTATCTGCATAGGGTGTGCAGGGTAGCTGAAGGATTTAGTATTTGGTGTGAATTAGCTTCAGCTTACTAGCTTAGCGAAATTCAATCATTTAAATGGAAAACTTGTTTGTTTTCAATATGATGATTAATATAGTATCATACTTTCTTCAAGCTCAAAAATGTAATATCAACTGACTTTCTTTATATTGGGAGAGAAGAGATTTGTCCCTGCCAATTCCAGAAGTCCAAATTAATTTCTGACAGCTGGGATATGGAGCGATCTAATGAGAAGTGTATTAGTTCAGAGTATAGCCAGAACTAAACTAGTAATGAAGAAAGAGTGGCAGAGTGAAGTGCAATGAGGTCTTCTAGATAATGTCTGAATTTGAGCTCTGACTTGGTCACTAGGGACTGTGGCTTTATGCAAATGATTTAACTTTTGAGAGCCTCAATTTTCCTAAAAATAAAATAGATTGATATATAATCCAGGGAATAATTAGAAAAAATAAAATAATATTTCTTAAAGGTCTTTGTATTTGTAAAAACAAAAATGCTACAGAAGCACTATTAATGGAAGATATAGTAAATATGCTTATTTGAAAAAAGTCACACTTGTTTTATATAAAAGTAATAGCATAATTCATGCAATTATGAATCATGAAATGCATGCTTGTCACATAGTACATTACAAGTAGAAAAATAAGAATGATTTTTACATGAACTTTGAGCATTCCAACAAACACTTAATGCCAACCTTATTTGGATCTGGTGTGATATCATTTGAAAGGGATATTCAGTATAAAAAAATTACAATTTTATGAATAGAATAAGGCTCAAAATGCAAAAAGCATTTTTTCAGAAGAAAATATTAATGAGATCATATAGTATTAACTATAATCTGTAATCTACAGACCCTAAAGGAAAAACAAGTAGCCACTTTAAAAGCATTAGCTTTAAATTGGTTATCAGTCTGTCTATTTTAATTTGGTGACCAGAAGGTATAGTTTTCTAAATAATATGATAATGAGTCAGAAGCTCTGGTATTAAATATGTGTATGGTCAACTTTTTATAGTGATTCGCCTTTTAGTTACATTCATGTTACTGTGAAATCATTTAATATTTCCTCAGAAGCTGTTTTGTGGAATTGCTTCCATCTCCTACCTCATAGCTCTGGGAAGGTTGTTTCACCAGCCTCTAATCAAAAGACTTGGCGATGAAGTACAAGAGAATTGGAAGGATACTATGTGAATACACACCAAGAACAATTCTGGGAAAAAAAACTAACATAAAGTAAGTAATCTAATTAAACTAATTTGAATGTAAAGCACTGGTTTGTATTAACAATGACTGAGAACTGGATGTAGGCAGATGTTAAAGTTTTCTTCTGTTAATGAAAAGGGAAACACAAATATTCTAGTAATTTTAAAAGATGTGATTTAAAGAAAGCATTTTAAAGAATCCCATGGATTTGTAGCATATAGAAGACTTGTGTATAGGAGATAGTTAATATACACCTTCTTGAGCCACATTAAAAATATCTAATAGTATTAAAAGTTGAAAAGATGTTTCTATACATACTTCAAGGATACATAAAACACATCTACAAAAGAAAACTAAAGTAACAAGAATTTTTAAAAATTTGCAAAGACTAATGAGACAGAATTATGACCAGATACCAGTAATACCAATAGATGTGAAAGTGTTTAAGTCCTTATGAAAAATATGACCGTTAAAGTTTTGTTGTTGTTTGTTGAGAAAACCTGAATTTTCTTGGACTTATGAAACAGTAAGTTTGATAATTGGTGCATTTTTTGTTTCCAGTGATTTATTTTCCAGCTTTAGGTGGTTTTCTTATAGACTACACTGATTGACAGATACTTAGCTAAAAATAGAGAGGAACCCTCTGAAGTTAGCTGCTTTTTCTCTTGGGATAGTTCATTCTTCTCGTTGCAGCTCTCTACTCTCTGCTGCTCTGTCCTGCGGATTTTAGCCACCTTGGCTTCTTCAAATACTACAATTTTTCCCTAATTTCAGATAGACTTTGGAGCTCTCTCAGGGGTCCTGGTCTCAGGGTTGCATTCTGGCATCTCTGTCCAGATAGTAAACCAGGAGATCTTAAGTTAAACCTCGTGTAATTTTCTCTTAGAGACTATTCCTCTATGTTGCCTTATGTCCAACGTCTGAAACTTTTTTTATATGTATATAATTTGTCTGTATATTTAGTGTTTTAAAGGACACAGTAATTTTACTTTCTGTTATCCATTATGGCCAAAAGAGGAACATTTTTTAACTTCTTTTTTGTTTGTTTGCCATTCTCATTATCTCTGTCATATCAGAGCTGTTCCTCTTGATCGAGTTTCCTTGTTGGTATGTGTCATAGTCCCTTCTTTCTCTCCTTAGTAAGGTTTGGCTGAATGCCAGATACTGTAAGTTTTACCTTGTTTGTTGTTGGATATATCTGTATTATTTTATGTATTGTATTATTTTATTACCTTAAAAAATGTATTATTTTAGATAGTGTTGCTATTGTTTCTGTCAAGCAGTTAAGTTTTGAATTGCATGGATCCTGTTAAGGCTTGCTTTTAAGCTTTGTCAGGAAAGGTTTAGAAGAGCCTTTGATCTGATGCTAATTGAGCCTCCCTATTAAAGTGATAGCCTTCTGAAGATTTTACCAAAAGTCACGTAAATTAGGATGTCTGATGTGAACACAAACTATTCCCAGGCTTGTGTTATTTGTGGAAATTGTTTTGCCTAGTCCTCCCCTGTGGTTATTTTCTTGTCTTGTGTAGTAGAACGTTATTCATAATTACCAAAAAAGGTGGAAATATCTATCAACTGCTGGACATCAACTAATGAACAGATATATTTTTTAAAATAAGGCATGCTCACACAATGGAATATTAGTAGGCAATAAAAATGAAATAAAATTTTAATACATACTATGACATGGATAAATCTTGAAAATATTTATGCTACATGATAGAAGCCAGACATAAAAGGCTACATATGGTCTGGTTCCATTTATATAAACTGTCCAGATTAGGCAAAATAATAGAGACAGAAAGCAGATTTGTGATTGCCACAGCTGGGGGAAAGGAGAACTTTAGTGACTGCTAATGTGTAGAGGTATTCTCTTTCAGTGATGAATATGTTCTGGCATTAGACTATGGTTATGAATACACAACTTGGAATATTCAAAAACTGTGAAACTGTACACTTTAAAATATCCACTTTGTAGTAAAACATTTTATTCCTACAAAGCTATCATTAATGAATGATAATAATGAAATAATCTGGTCATTGTGTAGCTCTAGAGGTATATGATGAGAAGTGTACAGAATTATCACAAAATAGTCTTGACAAATTGGTTTAATATGAGTTCAATCAAACTTCAGTGACTTATTTATTAGTGTATAGAGGAGATATTTGTAACAGATAAATAAATTACACCACAAGCAACAATCTGAAAAATTCAGAATGTCATACATTCTAATAGTCAACTGCTCTGATTTGCTCATCAAGTCAATGCCACAGAGGAATAAGTTTGTGGCAAGTATAATGAAGTCCTAGATTAAAGGCACAATTACCTAATTGCTATGTATGAACTTTTATTGGCATCAAGTTCAAAAAAATCACCAAAACAAAATGACGTTTTGGAGAGATACAGAGGAATATGAATACTTACTGGAGGATGAATTATATTAAATGATTATGGCCGAGTGTGGTGGCTCGCGTCTGTAATTCCAGCACTTTGGGAGGCCAAATCAGGCTGATCACGAGGTCAAGAGATCAAGACTATCCTGGCCACCATGGTGAAAACCTGTCTCTATTAAAAATACAAAAATTAGTGGGGTGTGGTGGTGCGCGCTGGTAGTCCCAGCTACTCTGGAGCCTGAGGCAGGAGAATCGCTTGAACCCAAGAGGCGGAGGTTGCAGTGAGCCGAGATTGCACGACTGCACTCCAGGCTGCCAACAGAGCGGGACTCTGTCTAAATAAGTGAAAAAAAAAATTATAAGAGGTGAGAAATAGAAACTACATTTAATACTGTATTATCTTCTACGTTACTACTCCTACAGCACGAAAGGATATATAAAATGGAATTCTAATATTGCTTTGTAGATTAAGAAAAAATATAAAGGGTACACAGGACAGTTTTCCTCCAGAATATTAATGCTTTATGAATTAGTTTTTTGGTTTAGAGCATTTATTAACTGAATCATGCTATATTTACAAAATGATCTACAAATGTAATACATATGCAAAATCTACAAATCTAGTACACATGTGAATCTTTTTACCTTAAGAGCACTTACATAAAAGTTTTTAAGGATAGGTTGTAGAGGCTTAATTGCAGGTCTCCATGCCAGAATACGAGAAGATGAAAGATGGTAAGCCTTCAAATAAAGCCTTGAAATTTACTCACCTTTCATTTATTTGTGTAAAAACCTACATTTTCACAGTTCTGTCATAATGAGCTTTGTCAGTCATGGGAACAATTCCAGCTCCCGTCTTCATCATATGGAACATGTTATGCATGGTCTATTGATAAGTGGTTGCTGTGTCGGGTGCTTAAAAATAGGGGTCAAGGAAAGCATAAAAGAACTTCAAGAACTGGGTGAGATGGTTCACACCTCTAATCCCAGAAAATGGGGAGATTGAGGGTGGAGGTTCGCTTGATGCCAGGAGTAGGAGACAATCTTAGGCAACATAGTGAGACCCTGTCTTTGCAAAAAGAAAAGAAAATTAGCTGGATGAGGTGGTGCACACTCGTAGTCCCAGAGTCTCAGGAGGCTAAGACAGAGGATCACTTGCTCCCAGGAGTTTGAGGCTAGAGCGAGCCATGATCACACCACTAAACTCCAGCCTAGGTGTCAGAGCAAGAGAAAAGAGAGTAACATTCACAGAAATATGCTAACCTAGATAATAATAATTTTGATTCAAGTTTTTGTACATTTGTGTGTATATGAGTAACTGAATTTATGAAAATCAGTCTAAATACAAATAAAATTAAGAAATTCTAACTGGGTTTACCAATTGCAGGAGATGGAAAATAGTGCATGGTTTTCATCTCACCTCCCTGTTGGACTCTCACCAAGTCCCTACTCCTTACTGGGGACAACAAACATCAGCTCTTAGATTAATGCAACTCATAAGCCTAAGAACATTCTTTTGCTTTCTTTATACTCTTTCTTCAAACTTTTTAAGTTTAAACTCATATTCTTGGGACCAGGGGACATTAAATCTAACACCTAGAATTGAATATGAAAGTAATTTAGGAACTCGAAATGTTAAAATTAGAAATTAATATTTTTAGTCATTCATTGAAAACAAATCTTGCTTTGAGTAAACCACAAAAGTGATTTGTGAACATTTGAAGCTATCCTGAAGTCCATTACACAATAGTTTTTGGATAAAAAGGAAGACATTGACTAAAGGCGTGCTTGACCAATTTCTAAAACATGAAGAAATAAGCTAAAATAATCTTTGGAAAACAATATATGTTTATTAGAGATAAACAGAAGTAAAAAATTTCAAATGACCAGTTCCTTTTGCTACTGTGAGACACGCAAGGAATAATATGTGTATCACTTTTTTTTTCCTCTAAGAATGCATCATCGAATGTCCTAGATACCAACCAATTTTCATGCTTCCCTTGCAGTATATGATTTATTCATGATTCATACTATCAACCAGAATAGTTATATCATTTTTCATGAATTTTTCTGACATTGCTCTTCCTTTCTTTAAAGACTGATTTCTTTCACAACACCTCAACCTTTTTTCTTATTTTTTTTTTGAGGGTGTGACAAGGTGGTGTTGAACTGTTGCAATATCAGCAGTGTCTCAGTTAATGAAACCTCTCAGCTCAAAAACACTTCATTTCTCTTTCTGTCCCTCACTTGGAATTGCATACTTTTAATCCCCAACACTATTAGGCAAGGGATGGAAAAATGCTGTTTTCGACAGCACATTTCAACATGAAGCCTGGAGAGACTGGAAGAAATGTGTATTTAGAACAAGATGCCATCACATACCAGAATATGAGCAAAATTTTAAATCCCTCCTTTTCAAAATCATAATGTATACAGGTAAAGTAGAAAAATAAACCAAATGGCACTAACAAATCTCAGCTACAAAAGTAAAACAATGTATTTGACATGAATATTTGTGTGCAGTGATTTCACCCACAGACACATAGAGTTAGTGCTGTTTAAGTATTCTGTCATTCACACATGTTGACTGTTAACTTGCATTTATGTGACATGCTTTGACAGCGTGACTATATAATTTCTCTTATATATAAATCATATCCCTTGATAGTTTTAGATAGTTCTGGTGTGGTCACTTAATCTTATCATGTCTTTACAATCAGTTAAAACTTATTGAAAATACAAGTATCTCTTAGAAACTACTAAATAAAATTAGGAGATGTAGAGATCTCAAGTAAAAATTACTGGGAATAAAACAATATATCCTGACCAGTAGTTCATAGAAATGCAAAATATTTTAAAAGTTGGGAAGAGTGTAGGGCTAGTTTTCTCTGTTCAAAGGTGACATTCTAATGAAGTTTACATTTTTGGTCTATTTTATATTTAAAATAAATTACTGAAAATAACCTATGTATTAAAAAAGGAAAACAATAAGCAAATATATTGACCATATTTTGTGGGTAATTGGCATAGAGAGGTTCTTACTCAGCAAACCATAAGAGCCTTTAGGCAGAACATAAGGCAGATATAAAGATGTTTGTGTAAAGGTTGGAAATTGATGTGTTCTACAATGCATTGTTTTCTATTTTCAAGCCCTAAGAGTGAAATGATTAAGAAAATCTAATTCTTAAGGAAGGACATGTCCACTGACAACTAACAATGATGTTTCAGATATATACTGCACATTTACCTCGTATTTCTGTAAATGTAAGAGTCATACCTTTCATTTTAGTGCATGTTCTAAGAAATGTCTAAGAATGTGAGAATCACAATAATCTATTACATTACTAACTTGTATCTAGCAAAATAATTTTTCTTTTTATTAAAATATTTTTCTCAAAAGCCTTGAGACAAAAGTTAGGAGCAGTTTCTCAGGTGGATTTAATCAGTGAGTGCAGCTCAGATTGAAAAATAATTAAATGGTAAAATGTCTTCTCCTAAATAAAATCCCGTAAGTGCATTATTTGGTGGGACATATCTGAATTTATAGACTATATGCACAAACTTGTCAGAATAATTCAAGATTCTGTTTTATATTTTGGTTAATACTAAGAAACGTTTGATAATGATGTTGAGTGCTATGTGCATAAAACAGAGTGTATTGTCTTGTGTGGTGAGTACAGAGGGCTTTAATCAACACAAGATACATGAGATTTATTGCTAAATTCTTCTGATAATATTATATCCCAATTAGGTATTTCCATGTTTCATGATAATGCACTGAGCATACTTTCTGTCAAATGTTTGCTGTTGCCTTTTACATAAATATCTTGTAAAACATTATTCATTCTTCTCCTTCTTCTAAGCCTTATGGTATGTAGAGAAAATTTTACTTATACACAATGTACTTCTTCAAAATTTTTGTGGAAGAGCCACTATGTGAACAACCAATGTCTTTCAGGGACTGAAAATATAATTAGGGCAAGTCACCAGCTACCTATTCTTAAAAGGCTGAAATATAGTGACTCTGATGATCAGTTTAGAAGGTAATAAATTTGGAGAATAAACTGGAGATATTAATATATGTCTTTATTGAAATTGAAGAAATTGAGCATAACTATTTGCATACTGTTGGGATTAGTGTTTATAGTGTTACATAATGCGCAGACGTCCTTATTAGTTCTGAATTTTTATTTCCTGTGTGCACAATTGTATTATACAGTTTAACAGCTTAAAAAAATAGCCCTTAATATACCAGAAGTCTTCTATTTAGTCAGTGAGATCACTAACAGAAGTGTCAACACTGCTTGAAGAAGAAGTCATAAAACACAAATTAAAAGCCTCTATTTTATTGCCTAAATAAAAAACAAACTTAGATGGGGAATATAAAATTATTTTCCCAAATTTCACAGAGGTATTATGCAACAGTTCAGAAGTTCCAGGATATCTTTGAAAGCCAAGTGTAATTAGAAATAGAGAAAGCTGGTTATTGCTTTATAGAAAAAATGTCACAACAGGTATGTTCTTATTAAAATCATGAAGTTTATCTCTCACTTGTATCTTTCAGGTGAAAGGACTATTATGACTTTCATGTACTACCTTCTTCTTGCTAATAAATTTTGAAATTTTGATATCAGTGTAAATGATTTATATCACTGATTAAGCAGACATTTGGGGATGATTTTGTAAAGGCTCACATGAGCCATACCTTGCATGAAACTTTTCTCTCCAAGTCTGGTTCTGTTTAATCGCCTAGCATATCAAATGATTTTGGCTATATTTGGTGGATTACAATGAGTGTGTTAGTGCTTAATGAAAAAATAGTATGAACACTTATGAATTCAAAAGTACTATGAAGTAATTAGAATGTGTTGAAATATCATCTCATAAAATATCTTACATGGTTTGGATGTTTGTCCTCTCAATATCTCATGTTGAAATGAAAATCCCTCCCTTATGAATGACATAGTACTATCCCTTGGGTGATTAGTGAGTTCTCACAAAATGTGGTTGTTTAAGAGTCCAGAACCTCGTCTTTCACTCTTTCTTTCTCCCCTTCTTGCCAAGTGATGTGCCTGCTCTCCCTTCAATTTCCACCATGGTTAGAAGCTTCCTGAGGCCTCAGCCAAAGCTGAGCAGATGCTGACACTACACTTCCTGTACAGCCTGCAGAACCATGAACTAATTAAAAGTCTTTTCTTTATAAATTACCCAACCTCAGGTATTTCTTTACAGCAATGCAAGAACAAACTAACACACTACTTAATACAGAAAAAAATGGAAAGAAAATGCATTCACTTGCAGGTCATTGTGGTTCTTCCGAAAACCATAGGTATCTCAGTGATCACTAAGATCTGAAGTTAATTTATTGTCAGTATTGCAAATGTACAAAAATCATAACAGCATTGATAAGAAATGAACAGAAACAAAGAACACAAATACAAATAAGGAATTTACAGAATATAGTTGTTACCACAATGTCCATAAAGGATATAATGTTTATACTTGGTGCAAAGAAGAGAAGGGAAATTATAAATCTTACCCATCTGCTCTCTGATGAATTTAAGAACATCTATTAAGTGTCATAAGTAATTTAAAAAAGCATATAAACCTGAAAACTGGGAGGTAAAATTAGCAATCTATAACTCTCACAAAAATATTGAGCCTAGAATATATAAAGAAACTCACCATGTCAGTATGAATAAAGTCATTCTATACTAAAGCTGAGAAAGTATTCAACAAATATAGGAAAATAAACGGCTAATTTTTTTAAATGCTCCATTTTATTACTAATCAGAGATTAATACCCTGCTTAAGTCCATGTCACAAATGAAAATTGCAAATATTTTAAAAGTCTACGATTTGCAAGGATTGTCAAAAGTGTGTACAATCATAATTCTCATATACTGTTAGTAGAGATACAAATTGAGAAAAAAATTAGGAAAACAGTCCAGTATATTTTAGTAATGTAACTTTTTCAAATCTATCTACTTCATTCCTAGATATATACCTTATAGAAATTCTTATTCACAAGTACCAAGACACATGCACAAGAATATTTATAGAAATATTATTCATAATATCAATGAAGTTAAAATATTTAAATGGCCATCAGAAATTGAGAATATATATTTGTGTGTGTGTGTGTGTGTGTGTGTGGTTGTACTCATATATCAGAATAACATCACAGCACTAAAAATAAAGTTATGCACACATTAATGCATTTTTAAAAAATAATGTGCAAAATACACAAGCACTTTTCCATTTATATTCAGTTAAAATAAACTTTAAGGAAACATAAATAAATATTAAAACTATAAATCAAAGCAAGGAGATAAGAAACACAAATATCAGGCTGACAGTTGTTGAATTAAATAAACAGGAAGCCATTACCATGAAGCTGTCTTTATACTTTGAGTTACTATGGAACAAACTTAACCTAATTTAATACATATACAAACCAAACGCTAACTTAGGAGTATATATTTTTGTCACACATAGCTAGATTTAAGCCAATCACAAGCAGCCAAATGTTCAGACCATGTCCAAATAAGACAAATGCCTCATCATGCCAGTTCCAAATGGGGCCAGTCAGTAGCCAATCAAGTGTTTTCTCTTGTTTGCTTCCATGTTCTTTATGAAAGCTCATTGCTCATGTTGCTGAGAGGAGGTTTATGAACCCATTCTGGTTCTAATGCTGCCTGATTTATGGTCCTTCTTTGCTCACAAGAACTCTGCTAAATTGTATTTATTTAATGTTTTTTTCTTTTAACATAGCTCATAAATGATAAAAGAAAATAAAATTTGGGTGCACATGGAGCTCCTTTATTTCTTAATCCAAATGGTGAGTACATTGATGTTTTTGTAATTTTTATTTCTATTTTCTATATTGTACATCCAATTTATATACACTCGTGTATATTTCAAAATGCCACAACTCATCATTTCTCGGACTTTTGGCTAAGATTGAGTGCAAAACGCCACACCTTAAGAAAAATCTAATGGTAGTTACATGTGTAGATTCCAGATTTAAATATGCTAGAATATTTCACATCTTTGTTTTTATTTAAAATATTTTTGTGTATAATATAATCATAGCCACTATACAAAAGTTGGAAACAAAGAAAAGCCACTTATAACATGTTGCTCAGATAGAGACACATTCAATATTTTATGTGTTGTGCTTTACGGTTAATTCTTGAGGCTTTTAAAATGCTAACACTTATATATGTCAAAAACAAATGTTCCACATAGAAGAATTCCAGATAATTTAGATAATTTTCTTCCTACTCATGGACACAGACATTAATGCCACATTCTCCAAGCCTTATTTGTACTTAGTGACTGATATGGTTTGGCTCTGTGTTTCCACCCAAAACCTCATGTTGAATTGTGATCCCAAGTGTTGGAGGTGGGGCCTAGTAGGAGGAGGGAGACTTGATCATGGGAGTGGATTTGCCCCTTGCTGTTCTCATCATAGTGAGTGAGTTCTCAAGAGATCTGGTTGTTTAAAAGTATGTAGCACTTCCCTTTTTGCTCTTTCTCCTGCTGCCATGTAAAGAAGATGCTTGCTTCCCTTTCATCTGTTATCATGACTGTAAGTTTCCTGAGGCCGCCCTAACCATGCTTCCTGTACAGCCTTCATAATTGTGCATCAATTAAACCTCTTTTCTTTAGAAATTACTTAGTATCAGGTAGTTCTTTATAGTATTGTGGGAATGGACGAATGTGGTGACTTATTTCATATGAATTGAGTATGGAAAAGGGAGGGAATCAAAATTTTACAGAGGAGGCACCTGGCTAATACTACCTGAGTCAAGTGATCAGGGTTAATGTCATCACTGAACAGTCATGTTGATGGTTGATGGCACATACCCTATTATTGATGTGGTTAGAAGGGCCGATCACCACTGTGTTCTTCTTCTCCAAAACTCATAAACCCTGATCTAGATATGAGAAAAACCTCAGACAAAGCCAACTGATTGACCTTCTACAAAATACCTAAGCCACACTCCGCAAAACAGCCAAGATCATAAAGACAAGGAAAGTCTGATTAACTGTCCCCATCCAGAGTAATCTAGGAAAACATGAGGACTAAATGCAATGTAGTACCCTGGATGAGATCTGACACAGAGATAGACATTTAAAAATATTTCTTTTTCTTTTGTTTTTTTTTTAATTTTATTTTTTATTGCATTTTAGGTTTTGGGGTACATGTGAAGAACATACAATATTGTTGCATAGGTACACACGTGGCAGTGTCATTTGTTGCCTTCCTCCCCTTCACCTATATCTGGCATTTCTCCCC
>CAUYQU010062457.1:0-68367 GCA_963574635.1 Cheracebus regulus | reverse complement strand
CTGCCCTTAGCATTTTTTCCTTTATTTCAACCCTGGTGAATCTGATGATTATGTGACTTGAGGTTGCTCTTCTTGAGGAATGTATCTGTGGTGTTTTCTGTATTTCCTGGACTTGAATGGTGGCCTGGCTTGATAGGTCAGGGAAGTTCTCCTGGATAATATCCTGAAGACTGTTTTCCAGCTTGGATTCATTCTCTCCATCACATTCAGGTACACCTATCAAACGTAGATTGGGTCTTTTCACATAATCCCATATTTCTTGGAGGCTTTGTTCATTTCTTTTCACTCCTTTTTCTCTATTCTTGCCTTCTCATTTTATTTCACTGAGTTGGTCTTCAGTCTCTAATATTCTTTCTTCTGCTTGGTCGATTTGGCTGTTGAAGCTTGTGTATGCTTTGGAAGTTCTCATACTGTGTTTTTCAGCTCCATCAGGTCGTTTATATTCTTCTCTAAGCTGTTTATTCTAGTTAGCATCTCGTCTAACCTTTTTTCTAGGTTCTTAGTTTCTTCACATTTGGTTAGCACATGTTCTCTTAGCTCTGAGAAGTTTGTTATTACCCACCTTCTGAAGCCTGTTTCTGTCAGTTCATCAGATTCACTCTCCATCCATCTTTGATCCCTAGCTGGTGAGAAGTTGTGATCCCTTGGAGTAGGAGAGTCATTCCGGTTTTTGATATTTTCATCCTTTTTGCACTGGTTTCCTCCCATCTTAGTGACTTTATCTACCTGTGGTCTTTGTAGTTGGTGACTTTTGGATGGGGTTTCTGAGTGGATGTCCTTTTTGTTGATGATGAAGTTATTTCTTTCTTAGTTTGACTTCTATTGGGCCCTTCTGCTGCAGAACTGCTGGAGGTCCACTCCAGACCCTGCTTGCCTGGGGATCACCCATGGGGGCTGCAGAACAGCAATGGTTGCTGCCAGTTTCTTCTTCTGTTATCTTCATCCCAGAAGGGTACCTGCCAGATGTTGGCCTGAGCTCTTTTTTATGAGGTGTCTTTTTGGGTATATGGGAGTCTTGGAGCTGCTTGAGGAGACAGTCTGTCCCTTATAGGAGTTCAGGTGCTGTGCTGGGAGCTCTGTTGTTCTGTTCAGAGCTGCTGGGCAGGTACTTTTAAGTCTGCTGCAGCGGAACTCATAACTGCCTCTTTTCCCAGGTTCTGTGTCCTAGGAAGGACAGCTTTATTTATAAATTCCTATCATGCTGCTGCCTTTTTTCATAGATGCCCTGCCCCACTGGGAGTAATCACAGTCTGCCAGCAGAGGCATTGCTGAGCTGCTGGGGGGCTCTGTCCAGCTGCTGTGTGAACTGCCTCGGTAGTAGCGGATTGCCTCTGTAGTGGTGGTCACCCTTCCCCACACTGAGCTAGACCATTCTGGGTCCAGCTGCACTTGCCGCAAAACTCTCAATCCAGAGCGTTTCAGATTGTTTGTTTTGTGGGGGTGGTACCACCAAGCCAGATCACCTGGCTCCCTGTCTCTGGCCCCTCCCTTTCAGCTGAATGGGCGGCTCTGTCTCCCAGGTGTTCCAGGCACCAGTTGAAATGGCTGCCCAGATTTGTGTGAGTTTCTGTGTGCCAACCTGGTACTGGCTGAAACCACCATGCTAAAAACTCATGGCGCAGGAATCTCCTGGTCTGTGGGCAGTGAAAATTTGCTTGGAAATGTGGTGGGCACTCACTGTCTGCCTTGTTCTTTCTGGGAACTGCACTCCAGAGCTGTTCCTATTTGGCCATCTTGGATCCTCCCTAAAATTTATTTTCAAATGAATAAAATGATAAAAGAAGTAAAACTTTTAAGGTTTCTTTTTTTAAAAAAATGAGACAAACCTGGCTTGTTGGTTTTAATGCTTCCACCAGTAACCAATGTTGGTACTGTGATGTCTGCATGTATATCTGACAACCTCTCTTGTTCTGACTACCAGGGACTCTCAGAGAGGGCCAGTAAATAACATCATCTTTTCCCCTACTCAGTTCTGAATGTATAAGGACTAAGACAAAAACATGGGTGATGAGGAGAAAATGTGGCCTCTGTTAATGATGGAAGCCAGGTGGGAGGCTTTGCTTAGTGGGAGAAGCACAAGGACATGCAAACTAGGTCCATTATTAGGCAGACTCAGCCTCTCAGTTAGGAGTGATGCTGACCGGGATGGATCCCTAGTTCACAGTGTTGGGGAGGGTGGTCCTGCTCAGAGGACACTTAGGCTTGGAAGCAGAGGAGAATTCTGCTTCTTTGGCAATTTGCTCCCAGAAGGACAAAAAGGAGAAATTGAGCAAAGCAGAAAAGAAATTGAGCACAGCAGGAAATTTATCCTTCCTAAATTTACCCATCAGAAAATCATTCCTCCCCAAGGAGGAAGAAAGTGAGTCGAGTGATGCTAGGGTGGTTTAGGAAAGATGCGTAGTCATGGAAACTGACGGGGTGGGAGAAAAGGTGCCTTTGGCTATCACTGACCTCTTAATAATCTCCAATAAAAAGTGTTAGTATTACGAATGAAAGCACATGAGTATTGTTCATTATAAAGTCACTTTTAATCAAAGTACGGGCAGATATTCACTAGTTGTATGTACGGTGCATTAATATCTCTTTATATAGAAGTGGATATTTTGTCTGTTTCTTTTAATGGCATTCCAGAGACCACTGTTTTCTGTCCAAGGACCCCTGAGACCAGAATCTTCAGAGTGATTGATTCACATGTTAATTTTTCTGGTTCTACTTTTACATTCTCATCTTGGAATCACACCAGCGCTTTGTAGTTTATGCAAGCACCCAATTGATCACGAGGCAATTTAAGTTTATGAAACACTAATGAAAATGGAGTTATCTATATTGATTTCCTTTTCTTTTTTAAACTCTGTGTATGTTCCAAATTCACACTCTTTTTCATTTCCTGAGGTAGTTTGAATTGTTGCCTCTTCTGAGTTTGGGGGCTTTTTCATTCTTCACAAGAGATCAGTGTATTCATTTCTCAAAACCATAAGCTTCTTTTAAACTCTCAGAAATCAGGCCTTTTTGCATAGAGGCATCATTGGTGATAGAACATTAGGATGGTGGTTGGATAACGTTTGACAGCTTTTTAATTCAGGAGGTTTTCTTTATTTGAGCTACCTCCCAGGATTTTTTTATAACATTCCTTTTGTTTGTTAAGTAATCTGAAAATAAAGAGAATTTGTTCTTTCACATTTTGTGATTTGCCTTGCATATTATTTTTGAAAATATAGAAAAAATAAACTTATTTTTTACTGAACTGTTAAGTTTTATTTTACTTTTCCTTAGGCCTTTTGTTTTGGTCTGAGGAGTTCATATTATGATGTGGGAAAGGAATAGAAAATGCCCTCCATATTCAGAAAGTTAGTAAATAAGCAAACATTTAAGAGCATTCCTCATTCATGAAATAAGTTATACCAAAGTGCCGAATGTAAAATACAGAAACTCTGATATAAGTGCCTCCTACTCATGATCAGTCTCCAATGTCTTACTGGAGACTTCCTTGATCTTTCCATTTAAAACTGCACACCCGTTGCCCCTTCCTCCAGGACCCTCTGACTCCCTTTCCTTTTTCTTCATAGTACCTCATTACCTTCTAATAGATTGATTTTGTTTAACATCTGTTTAGTTGTTGTTTTCATTTCTGGTTCACGAATGGATTCCTAGCACCTAAAACAACACCAGCACTTTGTAGGTGCTCCATATTCATTGAATGAATGAATATGTTTTCATCAGAGTTTAATGGGTGGTCGCCCCTGCTAAATGGGGTCCTTCTCAGGATAAGGGGATTGCCTTGCACAGATTTCCATTCCTTGCAAAGTTCCTTGTGTGAGTTTCCACTCCCTGTGCATGTGGTGAAATCTTTTCTGGTGCATTCTCTGCCAGACTGGGCACAGGAGGCAGAGCAGGAATGAGAGCCAAGTGTCCGTGAGCAGAAGGCAAAAAGTGGCAGCTAACGGCATTTTCAGCAAATGAGAAATAGCAGATTTTTTGCTGCTTTCCAGGCTGTGCCTGATTTTGTCAAAGTGCTTCTGAAGAAAGTCATTTAATACAAACCTGGCCAACCATATCCACCTCTTCTTTCTTGAATTCTTTTTTAAAAACTCTGAGGGCATAAGCATGCCTACAGATACTTTTGACTCCTTTTGAAATACTTTAGGAAAATAAAGGGAGGCTTATTGAAGACACTCCAATTTGGGATAAGGGTGCATTCAAACTCAATCCCTGAACACAAGTGTTTATCATATGTGCTCCTCATTTCACATTATCTGAAGAACTACAAAATATGCAAAAAATAAACACTTTAGAAGCATTTATTTGTTATGGAACTTTTCTTATTTTTTATGTACAATTATAGTCTGTCTACTCTATGCCTGATATGAAGTCAGACAATGGTGATATTAAAAAATGAAATAATAGCAAACACTTAACTGAGCCCGGTGCTTGGTGCTTTTCAAAGCACTTTTTATCTTATTATCTTTTAATCCTTATAATAAATCAAAGAAGTAGATATTCCCATTTTCCTCATCTTACAGATTATACTAAGGATTATACCCAAGGTTACACAGCTATGAAATCAGGGTTTGACCATAAGTTAATAATAAGCTCCTTGCAGACGTCATTATTAGCAACCACATCCAACTCCATTAAAGGTAAGGTTTCTGTGCTGAAGGGTTCAAGGTGGGAACAGAGATACACAAACAGAAACCTCATAAAGTGTGATGATAGTGGTACGATTAAAACAAAAGATAAAGCAACTAACTCTATTTACGGGAGCTGGGGAAAGCATCAGTGAGAGTGTGTGTGTCATGAGATTCTAGGGATGATTAAAGGTTTTCCAAGTGGAAAAAGAAGAAAAATACCTAGGATAGAAGGAGGGAAATTTTAATAATCAGGCTCCTCTGTGAATTAGCATATACTAGCTTCCAACAATTGTCATCATACCCTTTCTTGCAGATACCATTTCAGCATTTTGGAGCCAAGCCTTAAACCTGTGTCACTATAAGTGCTATGTACACATCATTATAGGACAGCAATTGTAATAACAGAAGACAGTAAACACATGCTGCTAAAGGCAATTATTTCAAAGTACAGTCATTTATTTTGGCTACCTGTGGTCAGTGGCCAAGAGGTGAACCATGTCACCCATTTGGCCTGTGACTATCCTTTGTTATGCTATTCTTGGATAGTGGCCTTAGTGTCCATGAAAAATACCTTATTTTCAATCTTCCTTCCATCTTCAGTGTTACCAACTAAACTCCCTCCAGCAGGCTGTAAATGGAACCTTTTCCATCTGGCCAAAGTAATAATTTAGAGATTTATATACACCTACTGATTTCAACATGCTCCGTGATGGTTGGCTTTCAATTTTGCTTGACATCCCACAGCTGTAAAGGATTAATCCCCAGCGCTGTACTCAGCAACGTCAATTTTTTCATAAGCTGTGCATGTCCATCAGTTTACTCTCCTGGTAAAAAGGTGTCTGCCACTGCTGGTATTCATGCTGGCAGAAACCAACACACGTCTTCCAGCAGTGTTTGATGTCAAAGATATAAAGCTTCTTGTCAGCTACAGATATTTTCTAATTTAGCTTATTTTAGAGGTTTGCATATCTCCCAAATAGTAGAACTCCTTAAGTGGTTCTGTAACAAATGCCTAGGAACAATGCTGTTACTTACTTCCACAAAATTAGTGACATTTAGGAATATGATTGGCCTAAAAGTCTCTGTTTCTAAGTTTAGTTGAAAGTTCTTCTGTGTTTGATGCTACTTCCACTGAACTCTGCCTAAAGGGAAACCACACTTCATGTGTTCCTTTTCATCAATTTTTATTATAAAGAAATAGGAAAAAAGTCTGTACTTGTTTTACCCTCCAGAGGAATCTGTAACTCTCCAAACTTACTCCACAGTGTGAAGTTGTTAGCAAGCACGCAAAGGGTGTCTATTGCCCTTTGACTTTAGCAGAAGTCTTCCTTTTCCATGTATTTATCCATTAAGCACCTCATTTTCTAGATGAAGGAATAAGTACAGGGTAAATTTTGCAGAATTTTCTTTGGATTTGTGTTCTCCCAAAGAGGAACTTCACTGGCCATTAGGAACTTCGCCTACCACATCCTCTGAGCCGTAAAGGGGAATCTCCTCAGTCCGGTGAATTTTCCAGGAGTCCTTTCTATCACACTTCTGTTAAGAAACTTTCCCATGAACACTTACTGAGGAAGGTTATTAAGGAAACAAGAGACCCAGGTAGTAGCAATTCATACCAAGGTTAACAAAATGTACAAATGTAATTTTTGCCAGACTCAATGATTTGACTCATTTTCTCAGAAGATGGAGTTAAGACTCATTTCACATGTATCTCCTTAGAGCGCTCCTGGTCAAACACCTGCCTTCTGTCTTTTGCGCTATCAAGGCTGTACCTCTGAAGGGATGTGAGGCCAGAAAGCAGAGAATACCATGAGAGGAGCCAAAGATATCTCCTATCACATATGCAAATTAAACCATTATTTTTAGATAATTCTATATTTTATCAGTTTGGTGATTAAATTACAATGATTAATGTTCTTAATATACAATGTGATTAACATACTTAAAATAACTATAATAGTATCCAAAATGGCTTCCACATGCCTCTCCTTATTTGACCGCATTCACGGCAGACAAGGCACAGCTCTTTATCAATATCTGAAGGTCATGGACACTCAAATGAATGAGTGTAAAGAGCTTGTTTCAGGTCATATGGCTGGTTTGTGAGGAGGCTACAGACCAACAGCAAGACATAGGCTTTGAAGCCAAGCAAACGTGGAATGAAGTAATATCTCTCTGCGATATACTAGACATAAGATCTTAGGGCTAAATTCCTGATCAACTGTTTACAAGCAGTGTGTCTTGGACCTTTGACTTAGCCTCTCTGAACCTTAGTTTCCAGAACTATTAAATGGGTTAATACATTATGCAGTTATTGTTAAGATCAGAGATAATGAGTACAGTGTGTCTGATTTGAGCATACATTGATAATCGTAACATTCAATAAGCTATATTAATAAGATTATAAATCAACGGTGGTGTCAGTGACAAGAACTAGATAGAACACCCACTTTCAAGAGGGTGACTGTGGTGTAGGAGGAAGAATGTGGAATCTGGAGAAAGAAAAGCAAAGTAAGGCCGAGCGTGGTGGCTCACACCTATAATCCCAGCACTTCGGGAGGCCGAGGCGGGTGAATCACGAGGTCAAGAGATCGAGACGATCCTGGTCAACATGGTGAAACTCCATCTCTACTAAAAATACAAAAAATTATCTGGACATGGTGGCGCACACCGTCCCAGCTACTCGGGAGGCTGAGGCAGGAGAATTGCTTGAACACAGGAGGCTGAGGTAGCGGTGAGCTGAGATTGGGCCACTGTACTCCAGCCTGGGTAACAAGAGTGAAACTCTGTCTCAAAAAAAAAAAAAAAAGAAAGAAAGAAAAGAAAAAGATAAAAGAAAGAAAAGCAAGGCACCAGCTCTTAGTCTTTTACTTCACACATGCATTATGCTGAGTTACCTGGCCCCAATAAGTCTATTTATCTTTTCTCCCTTTATTCTTTTCTTTTTTCTTTCTTGTCTTCCACTTTTTCTATTCTTTCTTTTATCTTTCTTCTCTTTAATATTCTATCTTTCTTTTAAAAATGTAACATTACTAATCAAACTATATACATCAGAATTGTGAGGCAAAGTGAATTTTAATGTATGTAAAGTGTTTTGATATAATAGATGTTATGCAAATGCTAGCAGTTATTTGTGTTATTGTAACTTCTGATGCATGTTCTTTTCACCATATCATTCTATTCAGTTCTATTAAAAGCTGTACTCTCTAGCATCTTATAAATTTGTATCTAGCAGCCATTGTTTTTTTTCTTTTTGTAAGAGGTTGTTCTACTTCTTGCCTTGGCTGTTGGGAAGCTCAAAGTCAAATTTAAAAACCCATATTTATTAATCATAAAAAGGTTTAGAATACATTCCTTTAATCTGCTTTTATTTTCTTGCTTAGATTCCTCTCTCATTTTTAATCTATTGTTTTATTCTGAAATAAATACATTTTTGAACATCACCTTAAATAAAGTGACAAGAAATGAATAAAACCATAACTGTATAATAATAATGAAGTCAGAGAAAACTCATAAAAAACATTACGAATTTTTATACATCTGATTTCTTACAGAGGTGAAAGTTTATTTTATCCTAAGGGTAATTCAGTTGAATACTAGTAAACATTTATTGAATGCCCATATCATGCAAGGCACATAGAAGATTCCTAAGAGTGAAAGACAGATCTCTTTCAAAAAAGGTCTAATCAAGTTTAGAAAATCACACATAGGTGTGAAGTGTTAGGTATTAGAAGGTCTCTAAGTGTCATGAATACACAAGACAGCTTGGCATGAGTGCTGGTCATATAACAAGTGAGCACTGCTGAGAAATAATGTAAACTGCAGTTTATCTTCTTCATTCCATTCCAGTAATAAGCACTGTAACCTTTCCTTTTGCTCTGTAATAAAATTGAAATAATGAAAGGAGTATATTTCTTAATATGTAACTAAAAGAGCTGAATGCTATCCCATAGATGTGTGAATTTAGGCAAATAACAATTTCCAGATCTGTGAAATGAAATCAGAATACCTAAAGTTCTTTTAAGCTGTCAGGTTTCTGTTTCAGAAATAGCTTCAACTTACCTCTCACAAGTAATCAATTATGTCTACTCAAAAAAATTTTTTGACTCTATTCAAGAAAGTTTCTCAGTAGATGATAAATAGATTTTTAAATGTCTTGGATAACTATCTGTTGAATGGGACATGTTGGAAAATCATTTTATCGAATTTAAAGAATGCTCAAGATAGAAGCGACTCCATCATTAATCAAAACCGATCCCCTCATTTGACAGATGAGGAGCCCGAGATTCAGAAGGCATGAGAGAACCACACAAGAGGAGACTGTCAGTTGCAGAGCGGATGACTGGAGGCTTCTAGTACTTAACAGTGTCAGTGTTTGTTCACAGATATCTAGTTTCCAGATAAGAGGGAAGTAAACACCCACTCTTCTCTGTTCTGGGAAGACTTCATATTAATAGCTGTTTGAGGGACAAAGGCTATATTTATTAGGACTTAGTTACAGACAATAGACACATTTTGCCATGTTTAAGAAAGAGTTGTATTGCCAGAGTTTAAGTGGCATAGAAGCTAGTTGGAAGGGCTGGGTGAACAGGCTATAGGTGAGGTTTCCAGTAACTACCCCCAGCCACCAGCCCTCTGCCATGCTCAAGGAAGCTGCCACTGCAATAGGAGAACCCTCCATACCCAGGAGTTACAATCACAGAACCATGCTTCCTCTACCCTGGCCCTGCCTGTCTCCCCTCCACACCAAATTCAAGTGGAGCTGAAATCCAGAATACCACCTGCAAAGGGATTTAAAGTAGTGTTTAACTCTCCGTTCTCTAGCATAAAGGATGACCCTGAAGATGGAAGTTGAAAAAGATGAGTCAATCCAGATCATTTGCCAGAAATCGAAGGGGGTGGCACCTAATAGGATGACATGACCCAAACCATGGCATGTAAGGAACAGCTTAAGACAGGGATGACAAATAGACTTTATCTTGCCAGCCAGCTATAGCTAATTGGCTGCCAAAATCACAAAATTGAGAAAGATTTTGAGAATGTACCTGGGCCCAGAAGGATAAAGCCTTGAGACTAGTGACATCTGCCAGAAGTATGCGCATGAAGCTGTCAGAGTTTCATGAATGCCACATGTATCCTGTACTCAATTGCTGCCTGACCCGCCTGGTAGATTATTTTGTAATGTCTTGTGGCACTCTTATTATTGTTTCATTATACCTTGATCAATTTATTTGCATTCTCATGATGATTATACCTTCTTGACTATGGTAAACTATAAATTATTGTGATTTTAATCATCTCTACACCCTGCAGAGTACTTGATATACCTTAAATAAGTGTCCGTTGATTTGACTTTAAAATTTCAATTATTCCATCAGCAAACACTAATGTAATGTTCACTTGGTACAAAACCACATTGATTTCATGGTCTCAGACTGAGTGAGACCCAAGATTTTAAGAAATCTTTCCAACTCTCCTCTATGAAAATAACATGTTTCTTTTTTAATGAATCCTAAGCAGTTAATTTTGAATACCTTAGAAGGTGTGCTTGTTTTTGGACTGTGAACTCTGTTTATTACTTTGAGCTCCTTTGGGTTTCCTGCCATCACTTTTGATCTTGAGCTCTTGGGTTCACTTGAGCTAATACTTGTTCTTAAAGATAACTTTGCTCTGAGAGTTGCAGATGTACATGACATGGAATGTATATGCCCATAGCTTAGCTTCGAAATGGGGATGTTAATTTATGATTCCTGTACAATGCCTTTTTAAAAAATCCTGCACAGAAAGGAGACCTGTTTCTTGAGAAAAACACAGGGAGGTGTTCCCTGTGACTCTACTTGCTGACTTGCATGGCCCACTCTCAGTAGGGCAAAGGCTAAATTATATTTCTAGGAGAAGAAGGTTTAGGGCTGGTCCATTTTTGATAATGACTCTCCTTTATAGCTCTTTGTGGAGAACAGTTCTTGAGTTTGGGGGAACATTGATAAGGTGAGGATGAGTATGTGTGTCTGTAAAATGCAGAAATGGCTCTAACAGCATTCATTCATTCAGTAAATTACAGTGTATTTATTGAATATTTATTTATTTTTGAGATGGAGTCTCACTCTGTCACCCAGGCTGGAGTGCAGTGGTGCGATCTTAGCTCACTGCAACCTCCGCCTCCCAGGCTCAAGCAATTCTTCTGCCTCAGCCTCCCAAGTAGCTGGGACCACAGATGTGCACCACCATGCCAGCCTAATTTTTGTATATTTGGTAGAGACAGGGTTGCACCATGTTGCCCAGGCTAGTCTCAAACTCCGGAACTAAGCAATCTGTTCACCTCAGCCTCCCAAAGTGCTGGGATTACAGGTGTGAGCCATGACACCCAGTCCATTTATTGAATATTTATTATACACTGTGCTAGATTCTAACTGTATAGAAGTCTCGAGTTGCTTTTGGTCATTATGAGGTCAAACAGATAGACACTACAAAAAGGTAAATGTGTAAGCAGTGACTAAGCAACTATGAGGTTCCCTGAAGAGAGACACAGAAACCCTTAGAGCGGATAATATAAAAAGAGCAGGTAACTCACCCTTGGCTGCATAGGAAAGACAGTTAAGTCAAACAAAAATTCAAATCCATGTTCATCATGGAACCTTGGCAAGTGCTATGGTCTGGATGTTTGTATTCCTCCAAATTGCGTATTTTCAAACTTTAATTCTCAAAATAATGGTATTAAGAGGTGAGGGCTTTGGGAAGTGACTAAGTCATGAGGGCTCCATTCTCATAAGTGGGAGCAGTGCCTTTATTAAAAGAGGACTGGGGGAGCTTATTCAGCTGCTCCACTATAGGAAGACACAGCAAGAATGTGTCTTCTATGAGCAACAGGCCCTTACCAGACACAGAATGTGCCAGCACTTGATCTTAGACTTCCCAGCCTCCAGAACTGTGACCAATAAATTCTGTCATTCGTAAATTACTTATTCAGAGGCATTTTATTGTAGCAGCCTAAAAAAACCAAGACAGTAAGTTGACAATTTCAGAGTCCTCATCTGCTAAGAATGCTGTCATATAAAATTAATAATTAATTTTTTAGATCTGGTATGAAATTATTGTGACAGACCAGTTATTTAAAAGTGACATAAAGTCAGATGATGAGAAAAGTTATGCTCTTTATTAATGTAAATCATTTATAATGGGAAATCAGTCTCTTAATATTTCTGAAACTTACTTTTTTATGGCTTTGAACATATAGTTTTGATTCAGCAAAATTTGTGTCTTGTCAAAATATCAATTACTAGATAGTAAAATTTTATATTTGAGAGGATCGTGGCCAGGGAAAGAATACATATGATAATAACTTTAGTACATATATTGTGATAATTGAATTCAAAATCACT
Source organism: Cheracebus regulus (assembly GCA_963574635.1). NCBI lineage: Eukaryota > Metazoa > Chordata > Mammalia > Primates > Pitheciidae > Cheracebus > Cheracebus regulus. Next base: position 56,360 of record CAUYQU010062457.1, on the reverse strand, counting down.
GTTATCATGTAAAGAAGTTTTAGGATAATAATGAATATGTCATTCTAAATCTATATAAAATTAAATGCCCTTTGTTCTTTGAATATTTGAGAACATATAAATGCCTAGATATAATCTGTTTCTTTACTTTCTTCTTTTGTGAGTCATCATCATTATGAGAAAAAAAAATACCTTGATATAGATTATGGTTGAAATACTTAATATTATATCTCTTATACTTTGAGGTTTATCATAGATCAGTAATAAAAGCAAAAGTCACATTTTTATTTTTCCTGTTAAGAAATGTATGTGTAGTCCAGCTAGATTTTTCCTTGATAATATTTTTTCATCAATATATCACTTATAAGTATTTCACTTATAAAGTACCCACTCTGTGCTAGGCACCATGTTACTGGAAGAGATGTAGCAGTAAGCAAAGTGTACATTATTACTGTTGCTGGAGAAGGGCCAACTTGGCTTTTTAACAAATGTACTTTATGTCTAAAACAAGAAACAAAGAAAAAAAGGAAAGAAAGGAGGGAAGGAGGGAGAGTAGGAGGGAGGGAAGGAGGGAGGGAGAGGGAGGGAAGGAGGGAGGGAAGGAGGGAGACAGAGAGAGCGAGCCCAGGTGTACATGAGGGAGCTCTAGTGTGTCTTCTTATAAAGAAAAAAAGTAAGCAAAAACAGCAGAGAGTGCACCCTACATTTAATGTTACTTTTCAACCATTTCAGCATCAAATTGGTTTGAGGAAGTCAAGATGGTTTTGTAAGAGTCCTGGAGCAAAAGACTATGATTGCATTAATAAGTATGAAATCTGATTCAGAAGCTATAATCTCATTGGCTTCTACATTGCATGCCTCTCTACTACTTGGAAAAACTAAGTTTGTGAACCTGCAAAAGGGGAAAAGCCTTTAATGGCGTCACATTCGCCTGTGCGGAGTACTGATTGCATCAACTTGGAGTTAAATTGCCACCAAAAATCTAGTTAGATCTCTCCTCAGTGGCTTGGGGATTTTGATTGCAGAACAACTGTGAGTGGAATGTTTTCCAGTATCAAAGAACAGCAATAGGGATTAAAAGGAACTGAGGCTTGTTCATTCTGGCCAGGAAAATGGACAGAATGAAATATCCACAACAACCAGAATCAAATGAACCCCTCAGCAAGTTTTTCACTTTCTACTCAGCATCATGACTCAAAGTCAAGGGCAAAGGCAAAATGTTAAAAAGGCTAATGAATTAAGATAATAGGAAGCCATGCTAGCTGATAGCTGTAGATCTTCCTGGTAAGGAAGACGCGTATTCTCCTCTCTCTACAGAGAAAGGACCAGTATTTTCTTTGTTAGCAGATAAGATCTTTGCTTCATCCAATTAATGTAGCTCACAGGCAGAAAGTCTAAAAGGCTAACCCTACCGTCAGCTCTGCAACAAAGAGTCTGTTAGAGTAATATGTGGGGGAACTGGTACTATTTTTTAAGCTAGCACAAGCATAATACGTTTTATTCAGGACTTTCAAGATGCTATGGAAAACACTGTGACCATGCCTCAATATTTGCAAAGGAGTTTTTTCAAAGAGGCCTAAATCTCAGTCTCTCTGTCTCTTACCAGCAGTCAGTATTACCATACTCTCACTTATTCAGAAGGGCTATGAGGAACAGCAAGAGAAAGGCCACATTTATATGAAGTCACGTGCTCAAAAAATCACTGCCACCTACCAACTGTATGACCCATGGGGAATTACTCCCTGTTCTTGACCTTCAGTTCCAGCCATACAAAAAGGGTGGCAGGGATTCCATAAAATGGTGCAGTGAAAGGGCCTTACACAAGGCTTGGAATGTATTCTGTAAAGGCCCATAACTTCCTTCTTGTCAGAAAAAGGAACCAGTTGGTCAATTGGTTTTATGATATTAATATGTTACATATTACCATTCTTGGGGATAAGACCATTATCATTTTTTCAATAATAGGAGGAAACGGAATCATCTCCAATAATAAAATTTTGAACAACAGTGATTCGGATATTGTTGGTAAGGTGACTAACAGGTTTTCCTGAATCCATTCAAATGTTACTGGCCCATTCCTTGGAAGACTCCCAGGCCTAGCTCTCAGGGAACCACATCCTGAAATGTGCTTAAGCAAAGCTGCACCAGGCAGAAAGCCTGTTTACCACATAATGTGGTGCCATTTGCGGGCAGTCAGCACGCTGCAGGAGTGCAATGAAGATGCTCCCTCCAGCCAGGTGGGGTGGGCGATATCTCTCCTCTCCAGGATATGAGCCCCCTTGAAGCTGGCTGGAAAGATAGGGGTAGAGGCAATGACTACACTCTAGATTCTGCAAAGTCCAGCCTGGTATTTGACTCAGGGAAACTCTGGCTGAATTAACTGAAAAATAAAGGTTATTATCAAATTGAACTAGAAAGATTTGGGTCAATACTTATTTAATTTTGCTTTGCTGGACTTTTCAGGCTTCCAATATTACATTGACTCAAATCCTCTTTCACTTACTACCTGTTTCTTAGATAAGTTCAGATTTAGCCAGTAACTTAGAAATACTGCAAATGATTAAAGTCTAAATCTGGAGCAGAAAAGTCAATGGTCTGCTGCTTCTGGAATTCTGGTGTTGCCTCAGAGGCAGGAGTTATTTTTCTTTTTCTTCATTTAACATGTGTTTTCACAGCACTGACTGTATGGCTTCATTGGCTTCTCATGACAACCCTGGAAAAGAGAAAAGGCAGGAGTTTACCATCTTGTTTTCCACATGTGTAAACTGAGGCCCAGAGAGATTGAAAGGGACTGTTAATCAGTGCTTGAGTTGGAACTGGGATCCAAGTTTACTGAGGACATTTCCCACCAAGCTGGGCTGCTTAGGGTCAAATCCAGGGAACTGCATGCAGGGATGTGATGGAGAATAACAGATTATGAGCTGCCCTGTGTAGTTAGCCTAGTATGTGCACACGGTAAGTGTTCAGTACATATTAACAATTTTCAGTGTCAGTGTTGATTGTTGTTGATATGATTCATTATCCTTATCTCAAAAGGAACCATAATAAAGTTAAGGAGCATCCTTACCCTTTTAGGCTTCTCTGTATTGAGGTTATTTTTATCAGCAGCAATAATCATTTGCATATAAAAATGCTTGTAAAGTAGGCTAAGTACTAGGAGAATGAAATGAAAAAGAATCAGCTCAAGTCCTCAAGGAGCTTACCTCTAGCTGAGAATGAGTGATTGGTGAGGGCTTAACAACTAGGAATATTGGCCGGGTGCATTGGCTCATGCCTGTAATCCCAGCACTTTGGGAGACCGAGGCAGGTGGACCACATGAGGCCAGGAGTTTGAGACCAGCCTGGGCAATGTGGTAAAACCCCATCTCTACTAAATATACAAAAATTAGCTGGGAGGGTTGGTGCATGCCTGTAATCCCAGCTACTCGGGAGGCTGGGCCACTGGAAGGATCGCTTAAACCTGGGAGGTGGAGGTGGAGGTGGCGGTGAGCGGAGATCACGCCACTGCACTCCACCCTGGGTGACGGAGTAAGACTCCATCTCAAAACTAAAACTAAAAAACAACAAAAACTAGGAATTATCAGGCAAAATCACATAGGTTAGAAAGACTTGATAACAGAGGAAATGGACTTTGTATTGATCCCTCAAGACTAAGGGGAGCTTAGGGGAGCAAAGAAGATATGCCAGATATGCCAGATAGAGGCTCAAGAAGAGGTTGCTCATGGCTGTCAGCATCGCTTACATGGTATATTAAAAATACATACAGGCAACCTCATCCTCAAAGATTCGTATTCAATACATCTGGATGGAATCCTAATATTTTTGCATGTAACAAGATCTTTGGAGAAACAATCTGCAATTAAGAGCCACTGCTGTTGGTGATGGGGGCCCACAGGTTAGAACCCCATTTGATTGGGTGGCGGGGGGGCCCATTTAATTAGGTTTGAATAGGAATCCTGTACTAATTCACACTAATGAATGTATTTTAACTTCATAAGAAGGTTAGTTCATTGCTCACTGAGACACAGTGCCTGACATACAATAATTTGATAAAAACCTGAAGGGAGGAAAGGATCAAAGCAGAAAGAGGAATGAGAAAAGACACTTCCATTTTCCTGCTTTCAGTCTATGACCCGTGCTGTGCTGAGATTCCAAGATTGCACTCAGACAGGTGTCTGCATTCTTAACTGCACTCAGACAGGTGTCTGCATTCCTAACTGCACGCGTATGCCCTATACAATCCAACTTGGCTCAACCTTGCCTAACTTGTCTCCTGCCTTTGCTCACCACCTTCCAACCACTCAGGACTTTTCTCTGTTTATCAAAACTCCCCAGCTCATTCTCACTGTGGAGCATTCACATTACCCTTTGTCAACACGTGGCTTCTTCTTAAGGTTTCATTTGAATTTGCATCTCAGAGTAGTCACTCTGGCTTTCCAGCCATAGGCAGAACCTGCACAGTAACTATTTTTCTCAAAGTAAACTATTTACTACCCCAAATTGTCCTAGTCATAGGTTTGCTTTTCAATTTGTCCCCCTACCCACCACCACCAGAACGTAAGCCATGCAAGGTCAGGACTCTTGCTGGCTTCGTTCATGGCTGCATCTAAAATATTTAGAGTAGCGTCTGACATATAGAAAGTTCTCAATAAATATTTATATGATGAGTGGATCCTATCAACATCCTTCTCCTTACTTTTATCCTCTTTTTCTTCTCTCCATCCTTATATTTATCTTTCTTATTCCCTTTTCCTACTAAACTATGGTTGATTTGAGCAGCTGCCATGATTTAAATTTAAACATACAAAGAGCTACTCACCTCTAATCTGTTATGTGTCCTCCTGAGCTCATGTCCCCAAATCTAATACCATCTGAAATAAAACCTGGTGATCTCAGGCTGCCTGAATTCTAACAGTGGAAACATGTTGGGGAGTCCCTGGGGGCCCATCCATTTTAAGAACCCTTCTGAGAGTCAGAGGAGGAAGGATTCTTTTTTTGGCAAGCAGTCTGAGAATTAGGTTATATTCTAAATTAAGTAGGGCAAACTTTGTCATATATGGCCCAGTTCTGTACCTAGAACTCCTGCTCACACACACACTCACACACGTACACGTCTTTTAAGATTCAAGTAAGTTTGCTTGGATAGAACAGTATACATATTTGTTTGCATAAGGCTTTGACATAAATAAAATGCTTTCATATATATTATCACATCGTATACCAAGAAGAAAGCAAGGCAGTTGTGAATGTTCCTATTTTACTGTTAACAGAAACAAAAGCCCAGAGGATTTCAAGATACTGCCAAATGTTCTTGCCAAACTCAACTGAATTTGAGTCCTGAAATTTGAACTGGACCCTGCTGTGGGATGTTCTGGAAAGTCACTTGGCAATTTCCCTCTCTGGAAATTGAAGGAGTTGAATGACCTCCACATCGGTACTTTGCAAACTTCGATGTGTTCACAATGTGGGTTCTTGTTAGATTGCTGCCCTGAATCAGTAGGGGTGGGTAGGACCTGCTATTCTGCATTTGTAAGAATTATTCACAGCTTCAAAATGATGCCCAAGCTTCTGGTTCATGACCCACACTCTGGAGAGTGAGACATTGGACCAAATGAATTTTTGATGGGCCAAGATGTCCTGAGATGTAAAGGCATGTGGTAGAATTCAAGAAGAGCTGCTCTTCTGAACTGCAGTTCTGAGGCTGATTCTCCTCCCAGGTGCATTCTTATTTTGGCTAGGATCATTGGGGAAGTTATTAAGTCTGATTGAGCTGGTTCATGGAGATCTAACTGTACCTAAGGGAGGCAATAAATAAATAATAAACATATGCTCTGAAAACAGAAATTTCTATTTTCCAGATGTAGGTAGCATTTTTAGGTATAAGTTAGTGAATAGATCTTGTCCCCAAAGCTTCGTGGCTCCTCCAAAATAGATTTATTTTAGGATGAAGGCAGAGGGAGGGCTACCTGGCAGCAGATGGGTAGCCTGAAGCTTAGATAGGTGCTTGCTTTTCCCAAAGCCAGTGCAAAGCCTCAGGTAAGCAGCCAGGCAAACCCACAAACCTTCTTTGTCTCTGCCATGATGAGAGCAGAGCCTCGTAACAATGGAGGAACCTCTGTGGATCTGCATTTAGGAAGGATCCAACAGGCTGACAAAGAGAAAACAAATCGTTGTATTTTCATGTTTCATCATGTAGTAAAGTGAAACACAGGTGAATTTTCCATTATGCCTTGTTAGGCCCAGAATCCTCAGTCATGGAGGCATGTGTAATCATCACTGATTGCTCAGTTGTCACCATCAGTGAAAGAGTGGCTCATCAGTCTTTGGTCTATGGAAATGCAACTCCATTCCCTTTCAAGATGTCTCTGTTGTCCTCCTCAAGGCCATGGCTTGGATGGAAACCACCCACAGCCTAGACATGAAATTGCTCCTCTGGATTGCTCATGGCAGCCAGAGATTCCCTTTCAGCGGCACTGTGGCTGAGAATAATGGAGCATGTTCATCATGGGGTTCAGTTGAGGGCCATGGTCAGTGTGGGCATGCCCAGGAATGGAGCTAGAGGCTGGTATTATTTTCACACTTTTGATCACAATCACCCAATGAACTGGGTATGATTATTTCTACTTTATGGAAGCTGGAGGAAACTGAGTTTCAGGTGCAGCAACTGGTCAAGGCCTCCTGTGGTTCATTACCTTGATTGACCCAGCTAATTCATTCCCTATTTTAGACTAGCAGAATCCATTTTTCCTTTCTTCTCTCTGACATTCATAGTCTTCCTAGTGCTCTCAATCATATGTCCCATGCACGTTTTATTCTAGACTGGACTATAAAATTGCCAGTAATTTGACAGAACTGAGGAAGCAGTGCCTTGTAGAGATAGTATGGAATCTAAATGCTTAGCCCTTATTACAATCTCAGTACTGTTTTTCATTAGTCCTGCAGAGACATGTGAAGGAAACACAGACTATTAAATCAGAGACACTTGGGATCAAAAGCCAGCTCACAGTATATTAATTGTACAGCCATTCATGATTCATTTTTCCTCTCTGAGCTCAGTTTCCTCCTCCATAAAATGGGGTTAGCCATCCATCCCGGGATTATTAGGAGGATGAAATATGAAGTACATAGAGTAGTCCTTGGCCCATAACGAGCGTTTGCCAATATAATGAGCATTTAACAGAAAGCTTCATTGGGCAGCAAGTAATTGGTAGTAAATTGCAGAGCAAGGGTTTGAAACTCAGCTCTTAAGCATTAAAATATTGCATCTGCGCAAATGGTAGCTTCAGCTATCAATAGATTCTCAACTTTCATAAGAAGAGAATACAGTCTTATAGGCTATGACCTTGTTGGCATGCTTGCTCACTGCTGCTTTCTAAGAGCATTTGTAGCTAATGTTCCACAAACCACTGTCCTGGCAGCCACACATCTTGGGAAGAACAGAGACAATTATGACATCACTGAATTCCTCACCAAATTCAGTTCATTATATTTTTGCAATGCCTACATTTATACATTCTACAACTGTACTTTGGAATTTTCTTATTTTGATCACTGCATTTCTTAAACCTATTCATCTTGATTCATGGTTGAAGTGAACAACCTCAAGGGAAGACATATAAACTCCTTAGATGAAATAGCAGAGGCTGGGCATGGTGGTTCACACCTGTAATCCCGACACTTTAGGAGGTCAAAGTGGGTGGATCATCTGAGGTCAGGAGTTTGAGACCAGTCTGGCCAATATGGTGAAAGCCTATCTCTACTAAAAATACCAAAATTAGCTGGGCATGGTGGCATGTGCCTGCAATCCCAGCTACTCAAGAGGCTGAGGTAGGAGAATTGCTTGAATCCAGGACGCAGGGGTTGCAGTGAGCCAAGATTGTGCCATTAGACTCCAGCCTGGGTGACAAGAGCAAAACTCAGTCTCAAAGAAAAGTATGAAATAGCAATAGCAGAGATCAGTTTCTATTACAGACCTACCATCACTTTGAATAAATTATTTAACCCTCCCTCAGTGTCAGTTCCCTTATCTGAACACTGCGGATAATAACAACCCCACCTCATAGTTGTGTGGTGGGGACCAAAAAAGATAATACATATAATCCACCTGGTGCTTAGTATGCATGCAATAAAAGGGACGCAATACAGCTACTTATGTGATTCATTGCCCCTAGGCATCCTTGGGGATGCACTATTTGCACAAACTTTGGGTCAGAGAAACTGCATTAACAGTTTACTAGCTGAGAGACCTGGGCTGAGTTCCTTCAGTTTCCTAAATCCCAGTTTTATCTGGAGGATAGAGGTGGTTCAGGCTGCCTTAAAGCTTGGTTAAGATGGGGAACTTACCTAGTGCCCACCATGTAATTCTTAATTCTTCCCACACTCAGTCACTCCCTCTTTGCATCAGTGACCAGGGAATGCATGGAGAAAATCCCAGCCAAATGCTTCCATTATTACTATCCAGGGTGGTCAGGAAAATAGCAATCTCAAAACTCTCATTCTTCCTAGCATTTGTTACCATTAGACATCGCGTTATACTATAATTTCCTATTTCAAGCCTTCCCCTACTAGAATGTGGCCTCTGTGGGGCCAGAAACCTTATCTGTTTTGCTCACTGTCTTTCCTCAGTGTCTAGAACAGTGCTTAGGGCATAGTAGGCCCTCAATGCATATATTGTGATGGTGCTTTCAAATCTGCCTAGGATCAGATCTGCCCAAACCAAAATAACTTCGGTCCTACAGAACTGATTAAATGTGAATATTTCAAAGGAAGGATGAAAATTTATTATAATAGTTTTCTCATTTATCTATACACTAGACAACTAATAAAATATTTCTACCTCACCTTCTGGAATATGTATCCATTTCTGTTTTTTTGTCAGTGAGCTCTATTACAAAACTAATAATGATGACATTTTAAATACAAGAATACATAAATTTTTTTAAAAATAGTTAACCTTTCTGTGTGGCATTTCATTGGATGTCTAATTAGCAGTAACATTTTGTTGTTTGCCATCTTAAACTTACCAGGTTCATAAGCCTCGAAAAACTAACCTTGTTTAAATAATCAATCATCATAATGAGAATTTCTATCTTTAAAAGTTCCTCTTCTTTTTTCCTTCTTTCTCCATTCCTTTGGCACCAGAATGTTCCATTTAGAACTTCTTTTCTGTACTAGGTTTTCTATGAAGAAAGAGAATATATCATTACTTTTGCTTTGGAGTAGATTTTTTTGCCAATTAAGAAAAGTTCACCCAATTTCTTTCATATAGTCAAGGAAAAACTTTGGCAACTAGTCAACTAAAGCAGAAAGAAGTTCACTACTAAGGTTGGAAAAACAATTTCATGTCATATTTGCCTTTGTTTTATTTTGCTGAGAATTTATCTTTCTTTTGAGAAGCCCTGTTGTCATTACACATGTTAATAGAAATTAGAGAGTATGCAAACAGTTAAATACTGAAATATGTGTTTGCTTCTTTTGGGCTTTCCTATCCACTAGGTGCCTGTCAACTCTCATGCAGAAAGGGGAAATCAAATTATTATGCCAGGTATTTTAAAGGCATTAACTCATGTCATCTCAAAATAATTATACTGAATAGCACTGTTATTCTCATTTAAAAAAACATGAAATGAGGCCCAGAGTGGCTGAGAAAGGTGTTCATTGTCACACAGGCATTAAATGGTTGAGACTGGAATCCAGTGTGTCCATGTCTGAGCTCATATTTTCTCCACAACCTTTGCCTACTTTCTTACAGTAGGGGTTCAGCTGATGTCCATGTTATCCTCTAATAATGAATTAGTCTTTGCTGGAAGCAGAACAACATTGACAAAGTTAGCTCAAAGACTGATACGAGAAGTAATCATAAGAATAACTCTATAGATCAATAGTTGTAGCCTGGATAAAATTTCTGCTTGAAAGTTGCAATTAGATAATAATCTAAAGAAGTTATTTTCTAAGAAATTTTATTTCTGAAAAAATAGACAACTGATGGGATATCCCTTATAGGAAATGACTGCATAAGAAATTTATTTAATAAGTGTTATACACTGAATGTTTAAAAATAAAGATCTTTAGAAAGATCCCATGAACTTCATCAATCTCTGAGAATGAGTTTATCCCTATTTTTCATGAACAAAAGAAAATTAAAATTTTCTTCCTAAGTTGTCAATTTAAGGTTTTTATTGACCATTTTGTGTCCAGCAACTAGCATATGCTGACATTACTTAGATAAATGATATTCGGCCACTTTTCCTCAAAGAATTCAAAGGCTGTTTGGGGAGACAGACATAAGAACAAATAAATATGAAATAGTTAAGTGACAGAATGACTGAAAAATGGCATCATTTCAGAATGACTGAAAAATGGCATCTAATGCAAGAAGGGAAGGTCAGGTAGCCTTCCTAGAAGAAATGATAACTGAACTATGCCCTAATGGACGGACAATTAGCTGATTGCAAGTAGAAGTAACAGAAAGGCATCCTAGGTAGAGAAGACCACCCCAAAACCAGAGGCACGTCATTGTGAAATAGTTGATTGATTGAGAGATTTACATAAAGTACAAGTCAGGCATTTGTAAGAAATAAGTAGAGGAGTGGAATGAAATACTCATTTTTCACAGTTCATTGCTTAGGAGTTTACATATGAGAAGAATAAGGCTCGAGGTTGAGAACTAAGATAAGTACTATTTCAGGAGTTCAGACATTACTAAAAGCTTGGACCAGAACACTGGTCTTTGGATGAAGTGGAAAACACCAGATTCTATACATATTTCAGAGCTAAAATGAACAGTATTTGGTGATTTGTTGAATCAGCCAAGGAAATTTTGAGATGAGTGAGTTTCAGCAAGGAGTTAGCAAATAGGAATGTAGAGTTGGGAAGCAATCACTCCAGGAAACATACGGAGTGAGATCAAGGGTGACATAATGAATAAAATCTACATCTGAAGGTGAGGAAGGGTAGGAAGGAATGGTGAGAGATTTAGAATGACATATCAGGAAAGCTTCGGGATTTCAAAGTTTCCACAGTGTCTAATTCGACAGAACGGTCCAATAAAAAAAAGATATTAAAATGAGTCACTGAATTTGAAAATTAGTTGATCATAGATACATGTATCAAAAACTGTTTTCCTAGAATGATAAAGAGTAAAATCATTTCTATTTGGCTGCATAGTGAATGAGAAATCAGAATTAGGAGAAATAAGCATAAAGTAATATTTCAAACATTGTGTGTGTGTGTGATGGAGTCTCACTCTGTGGCCAGGCTGGAATGCAGTGGCACAATTTCGGCTCACTGCAACATCCAGTTCCCAAGTTCAAGTGATTCTCCTGCCTCAGCCTTCTGAATACCTGGGATTACAGGCCTCCACGACCATGCCCCGATAATTTTTGTATTTTTAGTAGAGATGGGGTTTCACCATGTTGGCCAGGATAGTCTTGATCTCCTGACCTTGTGATCTGCCCCCTCGGCTTCCCAAAGTGCTGAGATTGGCGTGAGCCACTGTGCCTGGCCAAGATTTCAAATATTTCTATATAAAGTTTAGGATAAAGAGGTTGAGATGTAGCTTGCAGGGCAGGAGTCTTCAGAGGTGTGTGTGTGTCTTTTATTTGGGACTGGACTAAGCCATGTGTAGTAAAAATAAGCAATAGATTATTCTATAAAATTAGAGAATATGTAATGAGGCTGTGTCTTTGTTTTGTTTCATTTTTATGATGCAATGTGGGTCTCAGAAATGTCAATGGAAAGGGTTTGATAGGGAGGCATTGGAGAAGATTGTGAAGCTGTGAGGGGCTCAGTCTAGGCAGTTTAGAAGCAGTTGTCATCAAAGACTGGGAAGGACCAGTTTTGTGCTCAGTGACCGATGACAGTACACATAAGAGACATGACTGGAAATGCCTGCTCTTAAATATTCTAACTTAAAGCCCTATCATTTTGATGCCTCAGCTGATCAAGAATGCTAGTCATCAACACAGAACAGTGATGGAGACTGATCAAAAGGATCAGTGATGTCCCTGGCTATTAAGAGATGACAAGAACAGTCATAGGACACTGGCTGGATTGGTTTTGTCTTCCAATTTGGTATTGACTAACTCAAAGACCAGTTATATGAAATATACTGGAGTGTAGAACAGACACCAAGAATATTACACCTTTTTCCTTCAGCCAGCAGATCAGCACAGCGATCTGCCTGCTTGAGATCATGCCCTAGATAGTCCTGAGTAGCCACAGGGCAGATTCCTGGATGACTATTATTCATATTGCAATCTGCACTCTGTCTTTAATAACTGTGGTTTTATTACTAGTCATTTTTCAGGTACCAGCCTTTGGTTAAATTTTATTCCATTTTAGTTTGTGTCCTGTGGGACATGAGGAGGAATTCAAAAATAAATAAGAAGCACACTTTTTCCATCCTGTTGCTTGGAGATGAGTTCAGGATACAGACATATGCAAATAATACATGAGAATGAAGGGAGGAGTGCAGACTGATAGTAATGTAGAGTGTTGTACAGTCTGAGTATGGACATTGTAAACTGCTCCCTGGTAGATAAGAATTTTGGAATTTTATTCATACCTACTAGAGTACTGGACTCAGAGTAAATGTTCAGTATTTATAGAAGGAGTAAAATTATTATTTATTTATAAATAGAGTCATATAGCAGTACACCTGTATGCATGATGATATCTTTAAGACAGGACCATTTTAGAAAAAAAAATGGCTGGGTGCAGTGGTTCATGCCTGTAATCCCGGCACTTTGGGAGGCCAAGGCAGGTGGATCACGAGGTCAGTAGATGGAGACCATCCTGGCCAACATGGTGAAAACCCGTCTCTACTAAAAATACAAAAAATTTGCCAGGCATGGTGGTGCACGCCTGTAATCCCAGCTACTCAGGAGGCTGAGGCAGAAGAATCACTTGAACCCGGGAGGTGAGGTTTCAGTGAGCTGAGATGGTGCCACCATACTCCAGCCTGGCAACAGAACAAGACTCCGTCTCAAAAACAAACAAAATAAAACCCATATCTTTTAATCTTAGTACCTGGTACCTGAAAAACCCAGAAGAAATGTTTGCTAAATGAATAAATGATTGGAGCATCTCCCTTCTACCCTTGCACTGTGGTTCTGTTAGGCAGTACCCCCCGAGTTTAAGGGCTGGAGGTCGGCCAGGATGGAAACAGCAGTTCTTTAATCCTGTTCCGGGCTCAGGACCAACTTTACGGCGGGCAGCCCTTTTCCTTCAGAGGCACTTTGTCTTCTATGAAAAGATTATAAAGTGCAGTGACTATTGTTAAATCAATCATTTGAATAATAGTTCAATAGATACTGTTAACTCCAATTTGTAGATTTTAAAAAAAACCTGTATCTTGCATATGATCAAGAATCTTGCAGGAAAGAAACTTAAGTTCTTGTGTGCCTGTTTTCTCATGTATAACCTGGGAATCATAAGACCTCCATCATTAGGGTTGTTAAGTGAATTAAAAATTATGTTCACAAAATGCCTAAACATTATCAGATAACATCGCTGATGGTCATGAAGAGGTGGCAGTGATGATGCTGGTACCCAAAGCTGGCTAAAAATTAGCAGCTGGTTGAGTATGGCTGGTTTTAGGAATGTCTGGATAGATGTTTGGATAGGGGAAGAACCGAGATTATTGATTGGTGCAGGATGACAAAGGCTGATGGAAGCCATGAAAGATGTTTGAGTCATGAGAGCTTCTTTAGTTGCATCTGCTAAGAAAAACTGTGTGGAATTTCTGTTTAATTGTATGGAAAACTACAGTTTATGTCAAATATTGGAGAGCTATTATAGGATGTTTTACAAAGAGGTGACATGATAAGATGATAAGATTTTTCTTGTTAGAGGTTTCCTTTAAGGCAGTGTACAGAATTGGAGTGGAAAACTTGGATAGAAATAAGAATGGCCTAGATAGAGGTAGTAGAATTAGGTATGGAGATATCCTGATACATTTCCAAGAGGTAGGATTGACAGGCTTTCGAGTTTGTTAGGAAATGGAGATAATTTGATTGTCTAAGATTATCCCCGCATTTCCAATCAAGGAACAGGGTTTGGCAAGCACTTGGAAGCTGGCTTTAAGAAACAATCGTGGTGACATGAATTGTGGACGTGTTGAATTTGAGATGCGTATAAGCTATTTGGATAGCTATACCTCACTGGCTTCCTCATCCTCCCCATCAACCTCTCCTCTCAAATAAGCATGTTTTAGTCTCTCTAGCTGGTGGAATAGTGTGTCTCAAAAATGTATGTTCACCTAGAACCTATGAATATGGCCTTTTTTGGAAATAGAGTCTTTTCAGATGCAATCAAGTTAAGATGAAGTCATACTGGATTTAGTTGGGTGTTAAATCCAATGACCATGTCCTCAAGGAAAATTTGGGGACGTGGAGACATGGAAGAGATGGGCATACACAGGGAACAAGGCCGTGTGAAGATGGGGGCAGAGACTGGAGTGATGTTGCTCAAAGCCAGGAAATGCCTGGAGTCACTAGAAGATGAAGAAGCAAAGAATAATTTTCCCTTAGGGCTTTTAAAAAAAACACGGCCCTGCTGACACCTTGATTTCAGACTTCTGAACTCCAGGGCTGTGAGAGAATAAATTGCAGTCGTTTTAAATCACCAGGAGAATGGTAATTTGTCAAGGCAGCTCTATGAGTATAATATAGCCTCCTTCCTAGCTTTATTTTTCTCCATAGCATATAGAGCCATATGATAAACTATTTATATTTTTTACTTTTTTTTGTTTATTTTTCCTCACTAAAACTTAAGCTCCATGATGATAGAAATATTTATCAACATTCACTGTTGTATCTGCAATGCCTGCACAGTGTGTGGAAGCAAATCAATGACAAAACTCCCAGGAATATAAATATTTAAATTCAAGGGTGAGTGAAATAAGGGGAGCAGAAGAACCAGACAGGCAAAAAGTGGCCAAGGATTTGAGAGAGGAAAACCAGGAGGGTGTTGTGTCAATAATTCAAGAGCAAGGAGGAAGTCAAGGAGGGAGTCGTCTCCAGTGGCACATGATGTGGAATGATCTAGAAAATTGAGAATAGATACAGAAAGTCTTAATAAACTTTAAGAGAGGAATTCGTAGGATGAGGTGACCACCATGCTACATGACAGTGAGTTAACAAACATATTGTTCTGTGCTGATAAAATGTAGGAGGAGAGACCTAAATGTGTGTGGACGTGTGTTTATGCAGCAGAAAAACATGGACAGGAGGAAACTGAAGAACAAGAAATCTGAGTAAAATTATTTTATAAACTTGTTTCACTTTGAATTTTTACATCAATTACATCATAACTTTCTAGATTTGCCTTCTATCATTTTTGCTATTTATATAGGAAGTATCTTCTTTTTTTTTTTCAGACAGAGTCTGGCTCTGTAACCTAGGCTGGAGTGCAATGGCACGATCTCAGCTCACTGCAGCCTCTGCCTTGAGGGTTCAAGCAATTCTCCTGCCTCAGCCTCCTGA
Organism: Cheracebus regulus; assembly: GCA_963574635.1. Lineage (NCBI taxonomy): Eukaryota > Metazoa > Chordata > Mammalia > Primates > Pitheciidae > Cheracebus > Cheracebus regulus. Next base: position 40,896 of record CAUYQU010062457.1, on the reverse strand, counting down.
GTAGCTGGGGCTACCAGCATGTGCCACTATGCCTGGCTAATGTTTTGTATTTTTAGTAGAGACAAGGTTTCTCCATGTTGGCCAAGTTAGTCTCCAACTCCTGACCTCAAGTGATCCACCCACTTCAGCCTCTCAAAGTGTTGGGATTACAGGCGTGAGCCACCGTGCCTGGCCTTCTCTATAGTAATATGCTGTCCAGGTTTGTGTCCTGGGAGCAACAGGCTATACCACATTGACTAGTTGTGTAGTAGGAGATACCATTTAGGCTTGTGTGTGTTGTTCACATGATGACAAAATCAGCAAATGATGTTGCATTTTTCAGAACATATCCTTGTTGTCAAATGATACATGACTCTATTTTTCTTACTATCTGGCTTATTTCATTTAGCATAATATTTTTCAGGATATGACTATGGATATGTTGTGGCAAATGACAGGATCACCTTTTTTATGGCTGAATAATATTCAGTGTGTGTGTGTGTGTCTGTGTGTGTGTGTGTGTGTGTATACGTACCACATTTTCTTTATACATTGATATGTCAGCCAACTCTTAGGTTGTTTCCACATGGTGACTATTGTGAATAATGATGCAATGAACATGGGAATGCAGGATATCTTTACAAGGTGATGGTTTTTATCACCTTGGGTTACATACACAGAGGAGGAATTACTGAGTCAATCTCCAAAAAAGGTATTGTTGGGTCATTGCTGGTCTATTTTTAATCCCTTTAGGAACCTCCACACTGCTGTTTTCCATAACGACTACACAAATCTACATCCCTACCAACAGTATACTATATTTCCCTTTTCCCCACACCCTCACCAGCAGTAACTTCTTGTTGTTTTTTTTTTTATAATAGCCATCCTAATGGGTGTAGGGTGGTATCTCATAGTGGTTTTCATTTGTGTTTCTCTAATGATTAGTGATGTTGTATACTTTTTCATATCCGGTTAGCCATTTAGCCATTTTTATTCTTTGGAGAAATGTGTGTTCAGGTCCTTTGCCCATTTATAATCAAGCTATTTGTTTTTCTGTTATTGATTTGTAAGTGTTCTTTACAAATGTTAAATATTAGTCTCTTATGAGATATGTCCTATGAAAATATATTCCTAGTCCATAGATTCCCTTTTTATTTTGTTGATTGTTTCCTTTACTGTGCAGACATTTTTTGGTTTGATGTAGTCCCATTTATTTATTTTTTATTGTATAGCCTAAGCTTTTGGTGTAATATCCAGAAATCATCTCCAAAGCCAGTATTAAAGAATTTTTCCCCTATGTTTTTATCTAGGAGTTTTATGGTTTTACATGTTACATTTAGGTCTCCTACCTATTTTGAGTTCATTTTTGTATATGGCACAAGATTAGGGTCCAATTTCATTCTTTTGCATGTTGTAATCCAATTTTCCCAGAACCATTTATTGGAAAAACTGACTTTATCTCAGTGTGCCCTCTTGGTAGCCTTGTTGAAAATTAGTTAACAGTTACTGGCTCTCTATTCTGTTCCATTGGTCCACATTTTTGTTTTTATGCCATTTACATACTGTTTTGATTACTATAGCTTTGTAATATAATTTTAATTTAGAAAGTATGATGCCTCAAGCTTTGTTTTGCTTTCTCCTTGTCCCTTTGCCTATTCTGTTTTTATGTATTTGTGGTTCCATGTGAATTTTAAGGATTTTCTTTTCAATTTCTTTGAAGAATATCCTTGAAATGTTGACAGAAATTGCATTGAATTTGTATATTGCTTTGGATAGTACAGACATTTTAACAATATTAGATTTTTTGATTCATGAACACAGAATATCATTCCATTTATTTGTGTCTTCTTCAACTTTTTTATCAATGGTTTATAGTTAAAAATCTTTCACCTTTTTGGTTAAATTTATTTCTAACTATGTTTTCATGCTTTCATAAATGGAATTTTTTAAAAATTTCTTTTTCAGTTAGATTGTTATTAGTGTATAAGAATACTACTGATTTTTGTAGTTGATTTTGTATCCTGCAAGTTTACTGAATTAATTTATTCTGTCAGTTTTTTGTGGATTTTTTAGGGCTTTCTTCATAAGGGATTATATGATCTTCAAATAGAGATTATTTTACTTTTACCTCATCTGACTTAAATGCTTTTTATTTCTTTCTTTTATCTGATTGCTCTTGCTAGTAGTTCCAGTATTATGTGAAGTAGAAGTGGCAAAAGTGAGCATTCCTGCTTTGCACTGGATCTTAGTGGAAAAGTTTTAATTGTTTCTCATTGATTATGATGTTAGCTGTGGATTTTTCATAAATCACCTTTATTTTATCATGTGGAGAAACTTTCTTTCTATACCTAAACTGTTAAGACTTTGTATCAGGAAAGGATATTGAACCTCATCAAATGCTTTTTCTGTGTCAATTGAGATTATCATGTATTTTTTATCTTTTATTCTGTTAATGTGATGTATTACATTCTTTCATTTGTGTATGTTAAACCAACCTTACATGCTGAGGATAAACCCCACTTGGTCATGATGTGTAATCTTTATGATGTGATGTTGAATTTTGTTTGCTAATATTTTATTGAGAATTTTTCCATCAGTGTTCTTCAGGGATATTGGCCTATAGTTTTCTTTTTTTGTGATGTCAGTATCAATGTGATACTTGCCTTGTAAAATGTGTTTGCAGATATTTCTTCTACTTCTATTTGTTGGAAGAATTTGGTAATACTTCTTCTTTAAATGTTTAGTAGAATTCATTCATGAAGCCATCTGGTCCTGGGCTTTTCTTTGTTGCAAGGTTTTAAATTCATATTTCAATCTCTTAATTTTTATTGGTCTGTTCAAGCTTTCTGTTTCTTCCTGATTAAATATTGCACATAATTGTTTATAATAGCCCCTTATAATCATTTTTAAGTCTGCAGTATCTATTACAATATTTCTACTTTTATTTCTGATTTTATTTATTTGAGTCTTTTTATTAGGTAGCTAAGAGTTTCTGAATTTTGTTTACCTATCCAGACAACTAATTCTTGGTTTTACTGTTTTTAAATGGTTTTTATGTTCTACTTTATTTTGTTCTGGTTTTTATTATTTTCTTTTTTCCACTAATTTTGGGTTTAGTTTGCTCTTCTTTTTTTAGTTTCTTGAGGCATAATGTTAAGCTATTTGTTTGGAATCTACCTTCTTTTTTAATGTAGACATTTATTGTTATAAAATTTTAGAACTTCTTTTGCTGCATCCCATAGGTTTTAATACATTGTGTTATCTTTTGTTTCAAAATATTTTTTAACTTCCCTTTTGAGTTTTTCTTTAACTTGTTGGTCATTCAGGAGCATGTGTTTAATTTCCATGTATTTGCGGATTTTCCAAGATTCCCCATGTTATTGATTTCTAGTTTCATATCTTGGTTAACCAAGGTAGGACAGGAAGAATAAAATGCCAAAAAAAAAAAAAAAAAAGAAAGGAAAATATCTTAGAAAATTTGTATTGATCTGTTCAGATGATCAGTGAATAGTCCCAATAAGCGTAATATAATTTATAGATTTTATCTAGTTTTATAGGTTTTATTAAAATGCTATATATTTTTTCATACTCTAAAAAACTGCATTTATTTGAACATATTTATGCCTATAATTGTTCTTTGTGTCCAATTACACACAGACACATACCCATAAAGTAATTAGCTTTCATTCTAGTATTTCTTTCTATGATTCATCCTATAATTGAATAAATTAGTCCCCTAGAAATAAATCATGTCTTCAAGATTAACAAGCCCTAGAAACCATAGGCATTTTAATGTAACAGTGCTTAGACAAAAATAGTTTTGGGTAGATGCTGTTGCATTGTTTTGTCTAGCTCTAAAAATACCTTTTTAAAAATCTAGATAAATATAGCATTTATGATGACAGTGTTACTATTCAGTTGTATATAACATAAACGGTTTAAGGACATTGTGACTAAATCCCACACATATTTTAACTTAAACTATAACACATACTAAAAATGAATAGTTAGAATTCATTCTTAAATCTTCCTCCAGAATTTAAAATTCTGGCAAGAAAAAATACTTTTTGCCTTTCTTTTTTATATTTGGGGGGTAAATCTACTTCATGAAAGGATTAATGTTGAATCATGAAAATATATTTTTACTTTTGATCAACTATTATCACATCTAAAGAACTGCAAATGATACCATTATGATTTTCAAAATGTTCTAAGGTAGAGATAAATATCCTTGAATTCTAAATATTGTAGTCCTAGCAGCTGCATACACAACTATAGCTGCAAAGAAAACTGCAATTTAAGTATTTTATTCCCACACACTTCATTTTCTTTTGCCACTCCCTAAAATAATCACTCACTTTCTCAGATTAAGGCCATTTAACCACATTCCTAAAGTAAAACCAGCAAGAATATCTTCAGAAAACTACAATAAGGGCGGGGCGCTATGACTCACGCCTATAATCCCAGCACTTTGGGAGGCCGAGGTTGATAAATCAGCCTCCTTGGAGACCAGCCTGGCCAATATGGTGAAACCCCGTCTCTACTAAAAATGCACAAATTGGCTGGGTGTGGTGGCGTGCACCTGTAGTCCCAGCTACTTGGGAGGCTGAGGCAGAAGAATCACTTGAGTCCAGGAGGCGGAGGTTGCAGTGAGCCAAGATCATGCCACCGCACTCCAGCCTGGGCAACAGAGCAAGACTACAATAAGATTTCATGATACTAATTGCTCTTTTTATAATTTCTTGCTTTGTTTAGAGAGGTGTAAGAATTTATTTTTGGCTATGCAATTATATCCAGTATCCAAAAACTAAATTATTTGAGGAAGAGAACCTAAGTTGAAAGCACAAATACCAAATGGTAACAAGAAATCCAAGAGAAGCTTTTCTAAATTCAGTAATGTCCAGACAGTTCAGTATGTTGGAGTGATTCATGTGGAAACTCAGCTGTGAAAAGTTCTAGTGCCCTACAAATGTGCCTTACTTTAAAGAATCTCAAAACATTAAATTCTGAACTTACAGGATGAATGACTTAAGAAGTGAACCCTATAAATGGATTTCTCACTTTACCAAAGAGTTCTGCAGTGGTTGATTTTAAATTGCAAGCTCCAGTACACGTAAAGCACAGAAACACAATATAAATAGCACTTTTCAGAAATGCAGCTGAAGTTGTCTTGCAATGTACAGGAGTTTTAAAATCACCTCTGTTCTTTCTCTGATGAATACTGTGATAAACAGCAAAATCAGAAAGGCAGGCAAGCAGATGACATAGTTGATCTATGTATTGTCCAATTTCTCACCTGTTTTTGCCCAGAGAAGGGAAGGGGATAAAGAGTTGCATTCTATTCCTGCCTTAATCTCTGCACTTCTCACCTGTCACACTTTCCTTCAGCAAGCTTTGCAAACACTTAGGCCAGGTGTCTTTCTCAATCAAATGCCCTTGAGCATTATGTAGAAAAGCATTAACAGAGCAGGCCTGAAACTCCTAAACAGAAAGGCCTGCTTGCAAGATTGACCTGTGTCTGGCATCTGGGAACCTGGATTTCAGGAGGATTCACTTTATTTGCTGTCTGATAAGAGTAATTTGCTGTGCATAAAAAAAATATGTTTGTATAAAAAATATAATTTATACCGAACACCTGATTTCCTCCTGGAAATCTGAAATCTTGGCCAGAGTGCATCTATCTGACCAGTTCCAAAAAACAACTTTGGGCACTGAGTCTCTAATGAGCTTTTATCAAGAACATTTCAAGGTTGTAACAACTTGTTGCTAGAAGAATTAAGTGAGTCCTATGTGACTCCACTCAGAGAGTTATTGCAAGTCTGTGCCTGTTTCCTCTGGACTTTGCCCCATGTGCCTTTTTCCTTTCCTGATATGTTTTGTGCTCTCTTGCCATGTAATAATAAATTATAGCCATGTAATAAATCATAGCCATGTAATAAGTCATAGTATTACCAGAAAGGGGTCCTGACCCAGATTCCAAGAGAGGGTTCTTGGATCTTGCTTAAGAAAGAATTCAAGGCAAGTCCATAGAGTCAAGTGAAAGCAAGTTCATTAAGAAAGTAGAGAAATAAATAATGGCTACTCTATAGAAAGAACAGCCCCCGAGGGCCGCTGGTTGCCCATTTTTATGGTTATTTCTTGATTATATGCTAAACAAGGGGTGTATTATTCATGCCTCCCCCTTTTAGAAAGTATAGGGTACTTGGCATTTGTAAACTGTCATGGCGCTGGTGGGAGTGTAGCAGTGAGGATGACCAGAAGTCATTCTCATAGCCATCTTGGTTTTGGTGGGTTTTAGTGGGCTTCTTCACTGCAACCTGTTTGATATGCAAGGTCTTTATGACCTGTATCTTGTGCCAACCTCCAATCTTATCCGGTGACTTCAAATGCCTTAGTCATTTGGGAATGCAACCCAATAGGTTTCAGCCTTGTTTTACCCAGTTCCTATTCAAGATGGAGTTGCTCTGGTTCAAATGTCTCTGTCAATAGCCAAGGATATGACTTGTGAATCCTCAGTGAATCACTGAGCTGGTATTTGAAATTCCCAACATAGGTAACCTTTGCATATGATGAATTAGCCTCTCTCTTATACATCTAGCATGGTACTAGCTCTGTTTTATGAGAAAATAGTGATTCAAACCATTTTCACATTTTAACATTTCAAAAAGAATGTTAAAATAATTAGCAAATCATTTTAACATTTCAAAAGTGCTTTTTTGAATATTTTAAGGCATGGTAGGCACGGATTCCTATTGACTGAGTCCATCCAAAGCTGGGAAGCAGGCATAACTAACCGACCTGAAGGCAGAGAAATAGAGCATTTATCATGCACTGGTCTCTGTCTCTTACACTAAACTATGAGTTACTAGAAAACCTTTTTTCCACTTATGTGTTTCCAGTGTCTAGAGCAGTCCATGCCATGGAGTTAGTTAAATAAATAAATGAATGCATACATTAATTTAAAAGTTAATTTTGAAGTTTCTACAAGATGATAAATTGTCAATCTGGCACACAAACTGACTCCTTTCTAATCCCAAGTTAATGCAGTTCGTTATCCCATATTGTTAAGCATTTTGACATATGTGCTTACTAATGAGGAAATTATGGTATACAGATGCTTAGAAACTGGCCCAAAGTCATTCATGCATTCAAGATTTATTTTTGACTATGTTCCAGGCTTGTGCTAGGCCATAGGATATAGGTTAAAAAGAAGGCAAAGAGAAAATTTTTATATCGCAATATATTGAAATAGACTCTATTAAAAATGTCTAAAGCGAAATGAAACTGGAAGATTCTCTGACTACATAAACACATACACTAATATTTGGAACAAATCATGGGCATCCCAAAGTTTGTCTGATACAAAGATTGTGCTTAGACTTGGTATGACCATTCAGAGGATTTCCATACATGGCATTTCTGGTAGTAAGAATGGTATGTGGATTTCTCACACTGAAGCAATGGCCTAGAAATAATAAAATATAATATGGACTGTTTCATGCTCTCAATCTGATCAAAGTAATTTGTTTCCAAGTGCAAAAGCTTCAAGACTGTTTATCAAGTGGTTAGCATTCAATGTTCCAATAATTCAAGCCACACATACTGAAAATTAATTGCAGTGTATCAGTCATCTTAATATATCCCAGAGCCAGAATGACTTCAAACCTAAAATGAGAAAAGAATAAATCATATGTTACACTCTCACTACGGGCTAGGAGCTAAACAATGAAGAATATGGAGGAAATCTTTGATCTTGAGTATATGGCATGTAATTGAGTACATGATCAGTCATCACAAATATATTGAATATATTGGAGTATAACTGGAGTCCACTGAACTTTGAAAAAGTTTTTTATGCAATGCTAAAGTGGAGTGAGTCAGACATTGCTTCTCTTTATATTCTTTTCTTCCCCTAAAGATATAGTAGCCATTTTTGATCATGAGAAAGTAAGTCACAGTTTAACATGACAAACAAAAAGGCTTAAATTATACCACCTACATCTGAATTTATTGTTTTGTAGGAATAAATGCATATTTGCCTAAGTCACCATAGTCCATGGAAAGGTAGAAACTAGTCCTAACTTATACATTGGTGGTTCTCTAGTATGTAATCTTTTGCTTCATTCAAGATACTATTCTGAGACTGTCCCACACTGAAACTATCTCAGAATAACTGTTACAAATTATGAACTATGTATCAGTGAGCTTTTTTGTGATGCATCTATATAACTGAGTACAATGAAGAAACTACACAGAGTCCCAGGCAGAAGATATTGATGATTCAGTATCCGCTGCAGATATTTCATTCTCAAGACAGAAAAAAAATGACAAGAAAATGGTAGAAATGGTGTGAAAATTTACAAGCTGACACAGTAATTGAGTTCATTAAGTGGATTTTAAAATTTGTTTCAAATATCATCATGTAGCTGGTCTGCTTATGGTGTTAGGTCAGTGCCAGGTGTGAGTTAAACTATTTTCTCGTAAGAAAATGGAAAAATAAAAATACAACTTGTTACTGTAAAACAAAGATAAGCTTTAAGCAAACACACCAGGGTTTCTACATGTAAATGATTCTTGGCCTTTAATAAGATGACCATAAAGAACTATCCTCTGATTTTGGTGACACTGCTGTAGTCTTTTGAAAAATCACTCCTTTGGAAATTGCTGAGCAAGTTTATCATCCAAAAGAGAAAAATCCTTCTTTTTCACTCTGTTGTCACACATACACACACACACACCACATTCTCACAAGTTTAACTACAAACTCTAATATATTATATTTTTATAAGGTTTTTGGAGATAGCTGGGGGATATTTTGTACACCAGAAGAACATAACTTGAAAAAGAAATTCTATAAACAATATTTTTAAAAAGCATTTAATACTTTGAAGAATTCTACATCTTAGGCTGTAGGCATCTTGCAAGAAATATTTCCAAGTTGTTTCCTTGGTTGGCTATTCCATATTTTATACTTATAGAATACATTATAATTTCTAAGAACTTTTCTATATTTGTTATTTAATTTTCATGCTCTCATTTTCCAGATAAAAGAATTGAAGTTCAGAGACATTAAGTAAATTTATTTACTGTATTAGTCAGGGTTCTCCAGAGGAACAGAACCAATAGAAGATAGAGAGGAAGAGAGAGAGAGAGAGAGAGAGAGGATAGATACATACATACATACACACACTATTATGAGGTCTAGACTTTCCACCATTTGCCATCTGCAAGCTGGCATTCCAGGATAGCCAGTAGTATAATCACTCCTAGTCTGAAAGTCCATGAACCAGATGCTCCAATATCTAGGAGCAGGAAAAAATTGATATCACAGCTCCAAAGAAAGAGACAATTTGCCTTTCCTCTACCTTTTTGTTCTATTCAGACCCTCAATGGATTGGATGATGCCCACTCACGTTAGTGAGGGTGATCTTCTTTACTCAGTCTACTGATATAAATGCTAATCTCTTCCACTTAACACCCTCACAGACATACCCAGAACAAATGTTTGACTAGCTATCTGAGCATCTCTTAGGCCAATCAAGTTGACGTCTAAAGTTAACCATCACAGTTACCAAGGTCCTAAAACTGGTAACAGTTGCAAAGCTGGGCTGGGAATATGAGTCTTCTGCATTCAAGTCTACTGTTATTTAACTGATGCTTCTTTTGTCATTTATTTTTGCTCACATCATCTGAAATAAGTTTGAGCAATTATGTATGTATTTGCATATTTTTAATTGAGATCTAAAATGTTTTCATCATAAGTTTAATTATTATAGTTATGGATGTTATAAATCTAGCATACTGTACATACAATAGCCTCATGATAAACATAACAGATATTCATTAATATTCAACTTGTTAACATCACCCACATAGACATATCATAGTTGTTTTTAGCAATTCAACAAAGCTTATTCATTATTGCTTTTATTTCAAAAGGATAAAATGTTCTGTGCAGAACCATACACACAAAAAAAGGATATTATGCATTAGCAACTGAATTTATTTGCAGTCACAAATAAATAATTTAAATTCTGCAATTCTATTTTTTAAATTAAATAATGGATATTAAGCATCCACAGCAGATATTTCGTAAATGTTCAAATTTGAAATAGCTTTATTCCTACATATAGCTTTATTTCACTGATTTTGTTTAATAAAAAGTAACATGACATAATAAAACATAGAATTTTACAATTAATACCATGTAACCTTACCCAACTGACTTGACTTCTCTGAGCCTTTCTTTTCTTATCTATATACCTACTTATTTTACAGAGTTATTCTGTGGCTCTAACCAGAAAATATATCTGAAAGTACTGTGAAATTTTAAAAACATTTAAATAGTTCTCATCATTAGTCCATAGTGTATCTCTTTTGATTCAAAACTGCAAATGGCAGCCAAAGTAACCTTGTACTTCTCACTCTCCACGCTCTCACTGCATTCTCATCAGCCCTATATTACACGCTTTTAAACATTGGTGTTAACTTAGAATTCTCTATCTTCAATCCTGTCAATTTTGCCTCGAGAACACCTCTTGAATCAAGTATCTTACTATTTTTCCCATCACCAGTACATTTGTGTTCAGTAGTTCGTCATCAACTCTTAACTGGACTATAGAAACAACCCCTTCTTTAGTATTCCTGTTTCCAGGTCTTTCTTACTCAAATTCCTCCTCTATCCTGTGGCAAAGCTTATCTTTTTAAAAATGCAAATGGATCATTGTCATTCTCGGTCACTCTCCATTGTCCACAGGGATCACTTGACTCCTCCATGTACCGTGCATGTCTCATAAAAACATGATCAGACATAATTCCGGTCTGCATCCTTACCTCTGCCCACTTTGTATCTTTTGACCCAGCTACCTTAAACTTCATACGGTTCCACCAATTCACCTTTTCATGATTTTGAGCCTGTGCTCTGTTATCCTCTCCTTGCAGAATGTTCATAATATGTCTGGGTTGCATAAAGATGGAAATGAAAGCCCTTCAAGATGAGAAGTACTACACTTTACAATGATCATTAATGTTATTGGGCAAATTTTAATCATTTCAAAATCTCAGCACAGATATACAGTGACAATTAATTTTTTCCTAGTCCATATCTTTAGGACTGTCCAGGAATTGTTCAGGATGTCATTTAGCCTGCAAGAATTAAAGAATCTTGTGAAATGAATGGTTTTAAAACTGAATAACTTCACCAAAATAGAAAATTTAAATAGATTTCTCCCTCATATGTCTTGCAAATTGCATCTAATTGCATATAATTTGATATTATAAATTTCAATATATGAAAATTACATTCTGAACAAATTACTTAAGAATGGTGTAATAATACTGTAATTTAAATTTTTTATACTGCTCTCATTTCAAATGGCCTAGAGCCTTTCAATAAACATTTCCATAGTTGAAATTAAGTAGAGAGCAGTTCTTCAGACTTTAAAGCAAGACCTAGAAAATGAAGAGGATTCTAACTACCAATATAGGGCTATGTGTTACCCAAAAATTGTCTGAGGTCAGTTCCACTAAGGTTTGGTGGTAATTTAGTCTGCAATACCTACACCCAGATTATATCGTATTTACAGTTGGCCTACTTGCCATTGACATTTTTGCTCACAGATTTGGTTTTCCTAACTCTCTACTCTGTGGATTTTTGGATTGAGTCTGGACTGTTATACAGTCCCTGATTTTGATGTAAAGTGCATTCCTAGGTAACAGACCACCTCCTCCATTTCTAAACCCATGATGTATTACAGAGGGAGGAGAGGAAAAGAGAAGAGGGCAGAGTGAGACCATTCTTGCTCTAGGCACCAGGAAGATAAAAAAATATGGTGGTCTTGTTCACTGCCAAATTCCAGTACCTAGCACGGCATCTGGAATCCAGTAGGAATTTCATAAATATGTGTTGAGAGACTAGGAAGAGCAAGGAGAAGCATGGGGAGTTCATGATTATGGAGTACTTTTCATCTTCTCAGAGGAAATAAAATTAAAAGCCCATAAAAAGTATTAAAAGAGAAAAAAGAAAAATAATATGCCTACTTTGACATAAATCCACACCATCTAGATTTGGATCTGCTCCTATATCTAGTAGCCATGACTTCTTTTAATATCAGAGAAACCAATTATGATCAAGTATGTGAAGAGTTCTTCATCTATACTTAAAATAAAGAGGAATATGGACCTAGAGTGCAAAACAGAAGATGTTGAATAGCTTCCCAGTGGAGAGGTTGTGAAGCCCTAGAATGTTTTACAGAGAAAGCTTCTGTAAGATTAGCACCTCATCTGTTTGACAGTTTAGCAAAGTAGTCCTAACTGGAGGAAACAGCAGAGATGAGCTTGTTTCACACTCCTTTCAACTCTGCAACTTACTGATTTTGAATCATTCATCCCAGTGTAAATAATTCACAAAGAAGAAAAATCCCACAAGACGAGTTTCAGCACTTTGGGCTTTAATAATGCCCAAGGCTTTTCTTGGAAAGGAGGAATATTTAAATGAAAAGGTCTTACCCACAAAAAGTTAGAGCTATGTCATGTGAAAATTAGCTCCAATCCTGGGGAAAGGCCAAGTTGGACACATTAAAACAACAGGTCTACAATGTGGCAATCTCTTCTACACACTTGCCATGTATTGAGTTTTACTCAATGTGTTGTTCACTAGCTGACTAGAAGAGATTTTCACACAAGTATCACACTTTATCTCTGTTTGCTGGGCAATGTTTCCGGTTAATAGAAGATCATCTGAACTCAGGGAGGTTTTCTGTTTAGCAGAGCACTTCCAAATTTCTTCACAGAACATTGAGAGCTTTCTTTTGCCTGATAGAAGGCAAAAATGGAATTCTACATTAATACATTTTTCTATACAGCTATAATATATGTCTGAGATCTTACTAGTATGTGTATTATGCTGGGTACTCAGGAGTAAGAGACCAAAACTATTATAGTCTAGGAAAGCAGACACCCAAAGAAACAAATGTCAGCACATTCTGAGACAAATTCTCTCTGTTGGGTTCACAGAAGAGAATGGCTATGACACTGCCCTCATTTCTTGAGGCTGTAGAAAAATTAACATTTAGAATTATTGTTACAAAACATTTGCAGTGATTTCATATGAATGCTGGCATTCCTTCATGCAAACAAATGTCCCCCTCAGGAATGTTCTTTGTGTCACTGAAGTAGCTGAAATATTGGTGGTCAATATTGAGTTCTTATCTCTAATTTTTCAGAACTTCCTAATAACTCTCAAACAATAATTTTTAAAAATACTGTTTGCCCCATCATCAGTAACATCAACAGTATTATTTAACACCTCCTATGTCCTAAGCATTGTGCTTGGTATTTTCCAAATACTAGCTCAAATTTTCTCAACACACCTATAAAGTAGGCATTATTCTTGGTTGAAAAACTGAGACTCAGCGAGATTAGATATCTCTAAGTCATGTATCACAAAATTATCAGTGCCAGGATTCAAATTTCAGCTTACCTGATTTTAGAACTCTACTCTCTCCAAAGGACCATTCCACATTTTCAGAATCTACAAGTCTCTGCACACCTGCTTCCTCCTTTCCTTCTCTTCTGTCTTATTCTATTACAGGCCCTTACTAATCCTTATGCATGCCATATTAGTGTGCCAAGACTGTAAAGTACCACAGACTAGGTAGCTGAAAAACCAGAAATGTATTGGCTTGCAGTTCTAGAAATTTTGTGTAGAAGATCAAGATGATAGCACAGTTGGCTCTTTATGAGGACTGGGAGGGAAGGGTCTGTTCCAAGCTGTCTTCTCTCTGTGTTTCTTCATATCATCTTCCCTAGATGCATTCTTCTTTGTCTAAGTATCTCCCTTTTTACAAGGACACCAGTCACATAAGATTAAGACTCAACCAAAGGACCTGCTTTTTACTTTATCACCTCTGTAAAGACTTATCTTCAAATAAGGTCACAATTTTAACTAGTGAGAGGTAGGAGTGCAACATCTGAGTTTTCAAGAAGTTGGGGGAGGCACAATTTAACTTATAACATGTGCATTCTGAGAAATCTAGCAACTCATATCTCATCCTCTATCCCATCTGTCTTGGACACTATAAGGTATCTTAAATGTTGCCAGAGTGAGCACTGTGAAAAACCACATATCTGAGCCAGCTTGACTCTCTTTAAAATCTTCAGGAGTTCCTCACTGCTAGCAGCTAAGATACAGACTACAGGTCTGGCATATAAAGGATTTCACAATAGGATCAGAGAATATGTTTTCACCTTCATCTCTCATTACTCTGTGTTACACACTTCATGTATATACCTGGCAGAGGAATAAAACTTTTCAGTTTCCAAACTTTTGATTATGTCTTGTTACTTGAAAATAAATTTTATAATATAATTTTACCTACCTGTAATTTTACCCAGTTTTTAGAGATGAATCTCCAGAGACAGAAAGATAATGACTTCCTGGTGATTGTTCTCCTTGTTTAAGATTATATGGTTGAATGCATGGAAAATCCAATAGGACCTGACATTCATCTCTATTAAAATATTTTAAAGTATTTGTGAGGTTGTCTGTCTCACTGAACTGTAACTTTCCTGCCAAACCTTCTCAGCCCTAGTGTTTGACATAGTGTTTAGTATATGATAGACATTCAATAATGTTTATTAAAATAAATCAAGTGTTCTGAGACCAAATCACACAATATTTTAAATGTCTGGATCATTTAACTGGATATGACTGAAGGAGAGATCTTTTTTTTATTCACTTATTCGTTATGAGATGCTGTTTCAGGTGTTGAGTTGAATGATATATGAGACAGACCAAGTAGTCTCTCTCTCTCGGACCTTATATTTCAGTAGAGGAAAGAGTCTAAATAAACAAAAGCATACTTTTAGATACAATATAGTGCTATGAAGAAAAAAACAAGCCAGGACAATGTGATAAAGAATGATTTTGGGGTAGGAGAGAGTAATAGAGTTCTAAAAGGGTGTCTAAGGAAGTTCTCCTGAAGAAGCAGAGACATGAATAAAAAGAGGAACTGGCTGCTCACCAATTTGGGAGCAGATCATTCCAGAGAGAAGTAAGAGCAGCTGCAATGCCCGTATCAGGAGATAGATAGAGTGTCTAATACACTGAAGGAATGCTGAAGACACCAGCACGTAAATGAATGAGGGACTGGTGTAAGAGAACCTTTACCAGTAAGAAGCATTTATGATCATTCTCATAAGAGCAATGGACGCCACTGAACGGGTTAGATTGGAATTGGATTGAAGGTGGGATTTAATCAGATTTGTTTTTCTTTTTTCTTTTTGGTTTTTTGTTGTTGTTGTTTGGAGACAGAGTCTCACTCTATCACCCAGGTTGGAGTACAGTGGCATGATCTTGGCTCATGGCAACCTCCGCCTTCCAGGTTCAAGCAATTCTCCTGCCTCAGCCTCCTGAGTAGCTGGGACTACAGGCACACACCACCATGCTCAGCTACTTTTTGTAGTTTTAGTAGAGACGGGGTTTTACCATGTTGGCCAGGATGGTCTCTATCTTCTGACCTTGTGATCTGTCCACCTTAGCCTCCCAAAGTGCTGGCATTACATGAGCCACATGCCTGGCCAGATTTTTTTTCAAGAATATCCTACTCAGCCCTGAGATATCATGAGATGTTATCTTAGACTGCGCTTTAGATCTTTTTTCAGTGTCTTTTACATTAAATGTTAAAGAAACATTTAATCTCGTGACCATTAAAAAAAAATCCTTTCTCAAAAACCCTCTTTATTTTCTTTCAAGATATTGTCTCATTTGAGGTTATATAATCATTAATATGAAAACGGTATCCACTTCTACGAGGCCATAAGCTTCCTGAAGACCACATCTGGTCTTCCTCACCATCCCATTTGAGAGTAAAGCAGTTTAGCATGGAGGTGCTTGATAGACATTTCCTAAAACAATGAGAGAAATTTCAATAACTACATATATGACCCCTCTAGGGAAAAGAGTTGAAGCAAGAGTTATTCAAAAAATATAAATCATAAACATAAGATGGTCAATGGTGGGAGAACCAAAAAAAAAAGGAAAAAAAATAATAACAAAGGGAAAGGAGGAGAGGGGAGGGAAGGGGAGATAAGGAAAAATAAAATGAATGTGACCACAATTAAGTTAACTGGGATTAAGCTAAAATAGTTTAGTTTAGGACATTGGAGAAGCTAATCATATCAGAGGCTATTAGGAAAATATTCTTCCATTATGGGTTTGGCTTAACTGTTGCTGCAAGAGAGTTAAGACTCAAAACAAATTGTGTTGATAGCTGAACAGCCATGCTTTCTGTGAGTAAAACTTTGCCCAGGGGAGAGGAAAAGATTTTTGCAATTTTAAACTAGATTTCTATTTAGCTAACAGAGGCTGCATCTAGAACGTGCTGTGATTATAAGTATTATTATTTCTGATTTTTTGAGAGGATGCTAAGGGCTACCAATTAAAATGAACTTCTAAAATTTCTTGAACTCATGTGTTCATGGAAAATTCATTTTCCCTTCCCACTGTTTCACTCCTCTATTTCATAATGGTACTATTTTTTTTCTCCTAGATTGCACACACAGACCATACGTATATTTTCTATTAGTGCGTAAATCTACTGAAAAATCTCATGAGAGAAATAGGCAAGTGTACTATGACAGCTATGAAGAGGTAAACACTTCTAAAAAGCCACTCAGGTTACGTGGGCAGGAAATGTGGGTGGAGGTCAGAGAAGAGAGCTCTTAGGGGCAGAAATAATAGAACCATGAGAGAGTTAGGGAACATTTTATAAGAGAGGAGATTCTGAGCGGAGGTAGACAGAGCTGATTGTGGGATGACCACAAAGCAACCTGAAGGACTTTAGGAGGTAGGGGAGTATGTTGTCTTAATTGAAGGACTTTAGGAGGTAGGGGAACGTGGAAAACTGAACTCATTCATTTTTTTTTCTCTGAAACTGTCTGCTTCAGGAATCAACTCCAAAATATATATTTTGGCGCATTATAAAATTTCTTCCTCTTTTCCAGCCATATGGAAAAAGAATGAAAAGGGGGAGGTAAAAATTCAGTTTGAAAAGGCCTTTCAACTTCAGTGTGCTCCAAGATCTTTTTTGTCTGTTTGCTTTTGTTTTCTGGTGTTAAAGAAACATTTAATCACATGGACTGTTTGCAATGTTAAACTGAGGGAAAGCTTTTTATCATTTGTCTGTGTAAAGAAGATGAAATTAGATTGTTGTCAATGATAACTCTGTGCCAAATATTTTATCTATAATCATAAAATATTTACTTCCTTACTGGCTAGTAGATCAAATAGTATTGTTTCATTTATTATGTGTGTATATATAAATATATATATATATATATATATATATATATATATATATATATAATGTATATGTATTTTCTTCCTTGTTTAACATTAGACAACATCAAACCCTTTATTGAAGAAAGAACAAAATTCAGTATGCTCTAGAGTGGCTTGAAGCTAATGTTAATAGATTGCTGTTATGGAAAAATCTAGTGCCTATATAGACATTTTCTTTATTTTGCAGAACAAAATTAATATGTTGTATTAATTGAAATATTTTAATAGGCTGCTTGTAAAGCTACACAAATAAAAAAAGTATCTTTAGTTACTTTTGCTGAGTCTGAATATATGTCACCCAAGAAAAATATTTTTGTGGTTTTAATTTTCTTTCTGGAGTTCATCCTCCCTAAACAAAGTAATGAGCCATTTCCTCATCTTGCTTTGCACTCCCGCTGAGTAGATGTGAGGGTGAACTTCCAAAAAGCATTGCTTATGGCTCAGTTGTCAAGGCTGGCATATAGGACAAGAAGCTGAACTCATTTGAGTATTATATTTTATTTCCTGGGGTACATAAGAGAAATGTTCATGTAGAGAAAAAGCAGCATTTGTTGGCACTTTGAAAAATATATGTCATGCTGGAAGATTATAAACTGATGAGGAAAACACTCATTTGGAGAGAGAAAACCTCAGGATAGGGAACACAAGCAATGATAGAGCTTTTTTTCTTCTTGGACTCTCTTACTGCAAGGATGGGTAAACATTCTTTCAGGCATCCAAAAAATCTAAGCCTTTTCACAGAACTATTGTCTCCCAGAACTTTCTATTAATTTCCAAAGACTCTAGTGCAAAGGCAAGTTTCCTTCCTTCTATAGTCATTTGAGCAAATGCATTTTAGAAGAAGCCGATTGCAGCATTCTTGGTATATTTTCAATGAGTTAGCCTTCAGATCATTGGTAGGATCTGAACCCACTATCTTGTTTATTTCTATACTATTTGGCCAAAGGTATCATTACCAGACTATAGTTGAGTTGCTGAGCCTCAAGAGGCACGAGTGACTTCAATTAGACACTGGGGCCAGCTATTCAGAAGCAATGATATCTAAGTGCCTATAGCGAAAGACAGCAGGGTACAATGCTAGGGAGACATACCAAATAATAATTCTAATTGTTTTAGTGTGGGCTGCTGCATAACAAAATATCATAAACTGGGTGGCTTATAAACAACATAAATTTATTTCCCACAGTTCTGAAAGCTGGGAAGCCCCATATTAAGGAACTGGTAGATTTGGTGTCTAGTGAGGACCATTTTCTCAATGCATCTTCACATGCAGAAGGCATGCAGGAGCTCTCTGGCATCTCTTTTCTGAGAGCACTAATTACATTCATGAGGACTCCATCCTCATGACGTAATCACCTACCAAGGTCCCTACCTCCTAATACCATCACCTTGGGGTTAGGATTTTAACATATGAATTTTAGGGGAAGATTTATAGCAATAATAATAATAGATATAACAATTGCTTTCATGGTAATAGTACATTTATTAAGTACTTATTGAATGCCTGGTACTGTTTCAAGTGCTTTGCAATATTGATTCAGATCATTTTCAAAACATCCCTGTGAGTGAGGTATATTATTATCCCCATTTTACACATGAGAGGGTCGAGGCCCAGTGAGATTAAATAACTTGTTGTTCAGCTGGAGAGGAATGTAAGGAAGGCATTCTATCCAGCTTCTTAACCACTACACTAAATTGTCTAGAACTGTGGGCTGCAGTAGTGTAATTGGAGGAGTGCTGGGAGTGGCCTTAGAAGTGAGGAAAGTTTGCACAGAGAACCTAATAGATAAGCTAAATCTCTTTTTAAATTGAGATATAATTCACATAATATAAATTTTACTATTTTGATATATACAATCCAGTGTTTTCTTAGTATAGTCACAAGGTTGTGCAATCATTACCACTAGATAATTCTAGAATGTTTTTATCACCCCAGAAAGAAACCCTATTCCCGTTAGCAGTCACTCACCATTCCCTTTCTCCCTCAGTTCCTGGCTAACGCTCATCAACATTCTATCTTTGTGGATTTTCCTAACCTGGATACCTCATATAAATGGAATTCTAAAATATGTGGCAATTTGAGTCGAGCTTCTTTTATTTCTTTTAAGTATATCGTTTTCAAGATCCATCTCTGTTGCAGCATATATCATTACCCCTTCTTTTTTTGGCTGAAAATACCACCTTTTGCTTATTCATTTATCAGTTAATGACATTGTGGTCCTTTCCACTTTTTGCTACTGTGAATGATGCTGCTATGAACATTTGTGACAAGTTTTGGTGGGAACATATATTTTAACTGTTCTTCAGGATAAACCTAAGATTGAAATGTCAGGGTCATATGGTAACTCTATGTTTAACATTTTTAGTAACTTCCAAAATGTTTTCAAGAAAGGATGTGCCATTTTCCATTCTCACCAGCAGTAATGAGAATTCCAAAATCTTCACATCTTTACCCACATAAATTATTGTCCTCCTTTTTTATTATAGCCTTACCCATGAGGATAAAGTGGTCTCTTGTGGTTTTGATTTAAATTTTCCTAATGACTAATGATCTTGAGCATCTTTTCAGGAGCTTAATGGCCATTTGCATATCTTCTGTAGATAAATGTCTATTCAAATTTCTTATTTTAAAAATTGGGTTATTTGTCTTTTTATTGTTGAGATATAACAGTTTTTCAGATATTTTGGATACTAGATTCTTACTAGACATATGATTTGCAAAAACATTCTCCCATTCTGTGTGTTGTCTTTTCACTTTCTTGATGGTATCCTTTGAACACAGAAGCTTTAAATTTTTATGATGTTTAATTCATTTGTTTGATTGATTGCTTGCTTACTTATGCTTTAGCTGTTATATATAAAAAACCTAGTTGTTATGTTACAGGCGTGAGTCACTGCACCCAGCCTATAAATGAATTTAAGTTTCATTTTTGAATTATTTATTAGAAGCACATAGAAATGCATTTATTTTTGCATATTGGTCTTGCATCCTAAAACTTGCTGAATTCATTTTTTTATTTCTAATTTTTTGTATGTGGCTTTCTCATGATTTTCTGCATGCAAGATCATGTCATCTGAAGCTAAAAGAAAATTTTGCTTCTTCCTTTTTAATCTGGATAAATCTGAGTTTTAAAAACATGTATGTTAATAGAATATAACCTGAAGGATAAGGGGAGGAGTAATTCTAGTCAGAGTCCCAGAAATGTAAAATAATTTACCTTCTTGCAATCAGACTAGTGCCAAATTATGAAGGCCTTACTTTGGGGAAGTATATGGCAAAAAAAAAAAAAATGAGAATTGCAAAGTGAACAAGGGGCAAAATTAGACAGGACCTTATCACTAAGCATAGTGGTACTCAGGAGGCACTGATGCATTATGTGTTGGATTAAATAGTGAGCAGATTATTGCTTCAGAAATTTCAGTATGGTATCCACATGGACAATTCTTTGAAGCTGAAAATTCCTCTCTAATGATTCCAAGTTTCTTCATTTCTGCAACCGGGGGGATAATAGAGTCATTCAAAAATCTGTCTGATGGGTTTATAAACTTGTTTATTAATACTTGGAATAAAAAAATGTCAGAATGTATTTTCTGGGTTTAAAGTAGAGTGTGAATCCAATGAGTGAAGATTTACTTATAACAGAGAAAAGGAATAGCCTGGGAAATAAAACCCTAGTTAATCCCTGCCAACCTAGGTCATCAAGGTGTCAGGAAGATGTAGAACAATGCAATTTAACCTCACTGCACTCGTCTATTAAAATGAGTCATGGGATCAGAAAATACTAAAGTTGCAAAAACTATTAGCAGAAATTTACCCACCCTCCTTTGTATATAATATTTGAAAATAAATTTAACCCATCTCAAGCTACCAGGCATAGTAAAGCCAACTTATTTCTACTTACACTTTATTAGGGTTCCTTATGTTATATACAGTTTATAAGCATGGTTCTTAAATAATGAACCATGAAAGCTGAATACTATGAATAAAGTAAGTGTTATAAGCAAACACAGTTTACATGACAGTTAACTGGGCACTTATTTAATAATATTCATAATAGTCATCTTGCTACATTGTAATGTTGGTCATAAAATAAGGTCATTTCTACAAATAAGAGTAATTTGTAATTTTCAGTGTCAAGCAAGTTATTTCCTTGTTAGTAAAGAGTATCCCTGTCAGAAATTGACAGACAATTCTACTAAAACAAACAAAATTTGTTTCACTCTCTTAATCTGTCTGATGTAGCTCTCTCTTAGGTTACAAATGTCCATTCCACTGGAGTATATTTTTTCTCTTTTGGGTAAAAATCTTCAGTATAACTTTCCCAGATTATTAAAGCTGAAGCCATCTCTTTTTTAACATGTGAGGATAAAAATCAAGTTCTTATGCTAAAGGAAGAGGAAAAGTTTTCGTTAGTAACCAGGTCCAAAGGCTGACTTTAGGAACTGTGTCACACTCAAAGGGCATAAATAGGGCTAGAGGATCAAGGCAAAAACAAGGGTAACTGCATCTTCAGTGCAATGCAATCAGACTGCTTTCCAAACACTGAGAAGAGGGAAGTTTTCTTGGAGATAATTATGTTGGAACAGAGTTATAACATGGGTATGGATAACCTTGGAAAGACATGGCAGGTTCCAGTGAATCAGAGACTTCCATGAAATTACTGAACTGCTGGAAAAAAGGACCAGGGAGATGTTAACATTTAGGAAAGGGAACAAGAACTAAAAACTTCCTGTGAAATTTTCATTAGGCTTGTTCTGCTTCATTTCTTCTTTGAAACCTAGATTATGATCACTATTCTTGCCAGATTTAGCCCCAGGTTTTATTTTCCTCATCCTGGAGTGGTGTTGAAAGAGGCTAGGTATAAAAGAAAGGAAAAGGTGAGCTGGGCACAGAGTGATGGATCTGTTGGATAATGATGCTTGAGAAGGCGTAGTTGTACTTGGCTGTATACTATTGACAAGGGTGTACATTATTAATAACTTCCTCTCCTTCATGTAACACACACACACACACATACACACACAATCACACACAAAAACTCCTTCCCTCTTAAAAAAAAAAGATAAGTCTTTTAGGTGCTAGATTTACTACTCTAAAGTGAAGTAAGCCAGTAGGACAATTCCAAGCTAATTCAGAATGAAGAAAATCATTATTATAGCAAAACATTAAAAAGAGATATGCATCAGGTCTGGATCACGGTGGTATTAAGTAAGAACAACATATCTATTAGGAATATTTTGGGGTTACAGTGATAAAAAAAAACTGCCTAGTGGCTGCTTAAACCTATAGAAATTTATTTTCCTCACGTTATGAGAAGACTAGAAGGAAGAAGTTTTTGTTCACATTGATTTAGTGGCTCAATTATGTCAGTGTTTGCATCTGTGAGAATCTTTTGGCTTTTCCCTTAAGGCTGTAAGATAAATGCAGAGGCTCGATTGCACCTACTCTCTAGACATGTAAGAGGGAAGGATGTACTAGTCATGACTGCCATTTTATCACAAAAGATGGCTTCATCCACCCATGAAAAAAATGAAATAGACATTGGTAAACACCTTATTGTATCATCTCACCAGTCCTGAATAGAAAGAAGACAAGAATACAGAGAAGTGAGTATTAACTTTTTTCAATCTTTACAGTGGAGGCAGGCATAAAAAAATAATGTTGGGATGTGTGGGTCTTCATATGTCCAAACTAGTGTGTCCCAAATAACAGAATGACTGAGGGGAACATGTGAGCCCAAAGCTCCCTGAGGGAAGCATGCATTGAACTGCTTTGGGGGATGATAGCTCGTGCTCTGTGTGGCCTTACATAAGCAATGCACTGGAAAGTTGTGTGTATTATAAAGTCTCAAGATACTGGGGTAGTGGGCAAGGGAGATATACCTGGCCATTTTCATCATTAATTGGATGTCTAATGATAGGAGGTATGGTGCACTGAGTGACAAGGGTCATATATTTCTTCTATGTAATATCATCTACTCTAATATGCTCTATGAAATAGCACTCTATGGAAAACAGTGAAGAAAGCAAAAAAACACAAAAGTAGAATAACAAAAGATTGAAAACTCCTGCATTCCAAAGGCAACTACCAGTAGCATTTTCATAATTGAGTCAAGATGGGGTAAAGGACTGATAGGGGAGGG
The DNA here is from genome assembly GCA_963574635.1 of Cheracebus regulus. Classification (NCBI taxonomy): domain Eukaryota; kingdom Metazoa; phylum Chordata; class Mammalia; order Primates; family Pitheciidae; genus Cheracebus; species Cheracebus regulus. Next base: position 17,433 of record CAUYQU010062457.1, on the reverse strand, counting down.
GGCACATGGACCTTCGGATGACAGGAAGAACCTTAACATGTTTCACTAGCCAGCAGCTCAGCAGCAATGTTAAAGAGCAGCACCCTTGGGCACAGCTGATAGTGGTTTGCCCCATCAAGAGCCAACAGACATTTATTAAAATCCCCCTGTTGGGAATCTCTGAGCCTACTGTGACTCAGGAGGCTGCCCGACAAGAAAAAGAGAGAAAGCAAGAGAGAAGAGAGGAGGGTGGGAGGGAGAGAGGGAGGGAAGGAATCTACCTGTTAGGGGCAGAATTGTGTCCCTTAAAATTCATGTTGAAGTCCTAAACCCCAATACCTCAGAATGTGACTGTATTTGGTGATGGGGCCTTTAAACAGGTGATGTTCAAAATGCTAATTTAATTAAATCTTAACTGGTTTTTTCTTACACCTTGATTAGAAAATGTTCAACTACTAGGCCAGGCACGGTGGCTCATGCCTGTAATCCCAGCTCTTTGGGAGGCTGAGGCGGACAGATCATGAGGTCAGGAGTTTAAGAACAGCTTGGCCAAGACAGTAAAACTCCATCTCTACTGAAAAAAAAAAAAAATACAAAACTTAGCCGGGCATGGTGGCACATGCCTGTATTCCCGGCCACTTGGAAGGATGAGGCAGGAGAATTGCTTGAAACCAAGAGGCAGAGGTTGCAGTGAGCTGAGATTGCACCACTGTACTCCAACCTGGGCAATAGAGCAAGACTCCATCTGAAAAGAAAAGAAAAAAGTGAAAAAGAAAAGAGAAAAGAAAAGAAAATGTTCAACTACTTATATAATATTAAATACCAATAATATTATGTTATGAAATTCATGCACAGAAACTCTTGATTCTAATTAGATTTTCTTTCAGTCTAAACCAATCTGTGAGGTTGTGATTTTACTCATTAAAGTTAAAATGAGGTCATTAGGGTGAAATCCTAATTCAGGTGTACTAGTTTCTTTATTAAAAAAAAAAAGAAACCAGGGAGACACTAGCCCAGAGAAAAGGCCATGTGAGGTCACAGTGAGAAGGTTGTCATCTATAAGCCAAAAAGAGAGGCCTCAGAAGAAACCAAACCTGCTGACACCTTGATCTTGGATGTCCAATCTCCAGAACTGGGAGACTCGTTTTCATTAGAGCAGCCCTAGCAACATAACACACTTCTATAAGCCAAATGTCATTTCAGCCAGCAGAACGTTTTTTCCTTTTAGGTTCTAATAACATCATCTAATGTCTTGGAATCTGGCTGAAAAAAATGCCTCTTTTAAACACTTTTTTTCTAAAACTACTCTATTCTTGATTCTATTCCTACTCCCATGCCTCATCCTCTTCCTCCTCCTCCTCCTCCTCCTAAAAACACCTTCTGACTACTGTCTCTTTAATTCTACATCCTCAGATGACCAAGGATAAACATGAGTAAAACTGCTACCTCATAGATTGGTTTAGAAGAAAGGAAATCAAATTTGAATCAAGAGTTCTGGCACAAATTTGATAAAATTTAAAACACTATTAGTATTTAAGATTATATTATTAGTTGAACATTTTCTAATCAGGGTATAAGAAAAAAACAGTTAAGGCTTAATTAAATTAGCATTTTGTTAAGGACTCTCCAATCAAGGATGCCAGATAAATTGATGAGTTGTTTCAATGCTGTGCATTAGTTAGGTGTTTTGTATTACATTTAAAAATCTATAATAAAGTTGTTTTCTGCATATTTAAGTACCCATCTTTAAAAAAAGAAATAATATGGAAATTATACTGTGTTCAGAAAATTCCAGAAGGCTTCTGAATCTTCAATGCAAAATTGATAAATGATTCCAAATGAAAGTTTTGATGCCCATGTAACTTTCCTAGGGTTTCAAATCGTATGTAATTTAAAATCATTGTTACCATTATAAATCAATAACACCCTACAAAAATCAATAATTGATTAAAAATTTCTCTGGATTCTTGCATCTCATCTCTGGATGACACCAGCTTGACCATAAGAGCAGAGAGTTATTCTATTAGAGAAAGATAGCACATCAGTCACATAAAGAAATATAGAAAGTTCTATATTTAGTTAATTCCATTCTCCTTTCACTTTTTACTCTTAGGGCTAAAGAATGATGGAATCTAACTGAGAGGAAAATTAGCTCAGTGGGTAAACACCATTCTTTAAAACACTGCTTTTATAAATCTTTGACAAACTGAGAAGAGCCCATCAAGTAGACCCAGGCACCGCCTGAAGCGGTTAATCTAAAATGGATCATCTAATAGAGTGGGGCAGCAAGGAGGGCTTCAGAGGAGGGAGGCGTGGATGAAGTCAGCGTGGATGAAGTCTGCTCAAGTAACCAGCTCAGGCAATTAAAGGCATTGCTAGTTTGTCATTAATTTCTGTCGATAAAAAGAGTCAAACTCTATAAAATATTTGAAGAGGTTTATTCTGAGCCAAATGTGAGTGACCATTGCCCATGACACAGCCTTCAGTAGGTCCTGAGAACATATGCTGAGAATGTGATTGGGGCACAGCTTGGTTTTATTCATTTTAGGGAGGCATGAGATGCCAATCAAATGCATTTAAGACATACATTGGTGTGGTTCAGAAAGGCGAGACAGTTCAAAGTGGCGGCTTCCAGACTACCAGTTAACTTAAACATTTCTTGGTTGATAATTGGTTGAGTTTGTCTAAAGACCTGGGATCAATAGAAAGGAAATATTTAGGTTAAGATAAAAGACGGCGGAGACCAAGGTTCTTTTGAAGTCTTTTAGTGGCTACCCTGCTCCCACTTTGAGTTGTCCTGAACCAAAACCAATGTATTTCTTAAATGTATCTGGTTGATGCCTCATGCTTAAATATGCAGTAATATATGACCAAAGTGTCCATATTTGAAAGTGTCAAATAAAATAATGGTGCAAAATAAATATATCTACAGAGACATGGGATTGCTGTTCAGTACAAAAGCAAGAAGAGAAGTTAAGCCAGTTCACTTAAATTTCATTTTGCACTGTGAAATTCCTTGTATGCCTTTGACAGTTTGCAGTGTTTTCAGATCCTTACTCTCAGCCTTTTAGGAATTTGTTAGCTCTATAAAGAATAATGATTCTGCAAGCTGGAACAGCATACTGCTCTTGGCCTCATATATTTTTACCCTAGTGGCTTATGAGATCTAATTTTAAATTGCACACCACACATATAGGAAATTCTTCCCATGTGAGAAACAATGCATAATATTAACTTAAATAACTAATCTCTGTGTAATACATTTTCATAAAGCATTTTCCATGTTTCTTGTTTCACTCAGAACAAAAGTTGTATCTTTATACTGCCACTACATGAACCAGAGAGAACACAACCATTCAATTTATTCTTAGTTCTTTTCTTTAAAATATTAGGCTGGGCCGGATATGATGACTCATGCCTGTAATTGGAAGGCCAAGCATTTTTGGAGGCAAAGGAGGGTGGATCACCTGAGGTCAGGAGCTCGAGACCAACCTGGCCAACACGGTGAAACCCCATCTCTACTAAAAATACAAAAATTAGTCGGGTGTGGTGGTGGGAACATGTAATCTCAGTGACTCAGGAGGTTGAGGCAGGAGAATTGCATGAACCCAGGAGGTGGTGGTTGCAGTGAGCCGAGATTGTACCATTGCATGCCAGCCTGGGAAACAAGTGAAACTCCATCTCAAAAACTAGCAACAACAATAAAAATAAAACAAAATATTAGGCTGGTGCAAGACCAGTTACTTTTGCACCAGCCTGATACCTTGCTCCATCACCTCCAACAGTGCAGTGCTGGAGGACTTCACTGGCTATGCTGTGGCTCCTTGTTTTCAGCTAACCCTCCTGCAATCAATCCTTTATCTAGGATTCAATTCTCTTATTCTCCATGTGGTTTCCACTATCCCTGCACAGATCACTCTTCCTCTGTCCCCTTGTCTCCAGAACTCCTGGAGAAGAAAATTTATCTGAGCTTCTTTTCAGTTGTTCCACAGATTTTAAGAATAATTTTTGAAGTGTATCAAACCCTAGAAGGCCAGACTTGTATCCAAAAAAGGGAAAGTTCGAGTCACCCCATTACCTAATAATTTTGGCCTCTTAGAATCAGAGTATGAGCAGACATAAGTGATCTCTATGGTGAAAAGTCTAGAAAATGTGTCAAGGTTTCCTTGTGGGATAATTCACTGAAAGCTCACCATGACCTTGTACCACCGCAGAATTCCATAGATCAGAGCTAACACAAAGCAGGTCTCTATGATGGTATTCAAAGGAATGACTTAGTGAAAATCTAAACAAAACACTTTAAAAGTTTTTGTTTTGTTTTTTTAATTTTTCCTTTCTTGGAAAGACAGCTAGAGTGAATCTCTCTTGCATATCATACTTAAAGAATAAACATGATTGCAAACTCACTGTGTGCCCGCTATGTACTCAATTCATTTGACCTTCACAGTAACCTCCTGAGTTTAGTAAACTTATTTATAAATGAGGAACTGAAGCTTAAAGAGTTGAGAAGTGCTCCCAAAGTCACACAGTAAGTGGCAAAACCAGGATTCAGAGTCTATAACTTTAACACATACTATATTGGTATCACCGGTGCCATTAATATTTGAATAATTATGTTTTGAGAAGATTCATAGATTGACAGCTTATTCTTATGACAGTGCCCTCTACATATCCCTCGTTCATAACAAATTGAGATAAGATTCCAAAAACAGAGGTATTCCAGATGACTAATATGACATGATGTATATAATACTTTTTATAATTTAATGTGCAAACAAATCACCTGAGAATCTTATTAAATGCAAATTCTGATTCAGTAGCTCAAGGGTGAGTTAGAAGATTCTAAATTGCTAACAAGCTACTGGGTGAGGCTGATGAGACAAATAAGGAACAATGTCCTTATTACATGTTAAGTAACAAGGACATAAAGAAAAAGAGAAACCCAGCATGAGAAGACCTGAAATATAAAAGAGTTTCGGCCGGACGTGGTGGCTCACGCCTGTAATCCCAGCATTTTGGGAGGCAGAGGCTGCTGGATCACGAGGTCAAGAGATGGAGACCATCCTGGCCAACATGGTGAAACCCTGTCTCTACTAAGATACAAAAATTAGCTGGGCACGGTGGCGCATAACTGTAGTCCCAGCTACTTGGGAGGCTGAGGCAGGAGAATTGCTTGAACTCAGGAGGCAAGATGCAGTGAGCTGAGATCACGTCACTGTACCCCAGCCTGGCACCTGGTGACAGAGCCAGACTGTGTCTTGGGAAAAAAGAAATTTCAACTAAACTGCAATTGAGCTTTAACATTTTCTGCTTCCTAAACTTTTTCATGCTTATTTCATAGGACTGTTTTCTTTTCATGATTAAATTGGATGGTGCTTTTTGTAAAGCGCTCACAAATAAAACAATGGCTTATGTTGCTATCATTAACATGAAGCTCAAACTTCTTCAGTTCAGTGTCTCAAAGCCTACAGAGATCTCATAAATATTTTTGCTATAAATGCATTTATCAGACAAATTGTCCCTCTCTGTTCTATGCACATGTGGTGCTGAGATTGTATTGAATTCCATGTGTTTGCTCAACCAGAGAATAGATAGGATCCATAATTTTCCTTACCCAGGAAGTCATTTTCAAAAGCTTCCTATGAGATTTTAGCCTGAGAGCACAATATTGCTTTCTCCGGATATCTTTTCTCAGTTTTATATCCTTGGGTGTTTTTTGTTTTCCTTTTTATGATCTGCAAGTGTTTTAACAACACTGTTTTCTTCAACCAATAAAGTTTGTTGACAATGCTGGGCTCCTTCCCTGCTTCCCCCAACTCTCACTAACTAGTAGCCTAAGGTGAGAAGGCCACCAAGTATGTGCTGACTTTGCAAGTCTGAAGGCTCTGCTTTCTGAACACCCTGTCTCTCAGGGACAGATAGGTTTGCCAGGATCTGGCACTTTAGCTGCTTTAGTAGAACGCTAATTTTTTTGGGAACCTTGAAAAAGTCATGATTTATTTATGAAGAGAAGCCTGCCTCTCTTTCTCCTTTGAAATTCAGCCAAAATTGATTCATTCATTAAACAGATATGTATTGAATAGTCAATGCTAGGCATTGTGTGTGACACTGGGGACACAAAGATGAATGAAACATAGTTTATGGGGTGGCCTTAGTATTCCACCCTACCAGGTTAATATACACACTCTGTCAGTTTTTAGATTTCTGATCATCCCTGGGTTTCATTTCTTCCTTTATCAGTTGTTCTTTTGAAACTTATATATGACAGCATTTATAATGGGACTTTTTCAATGTTTAGTTATAGCATATTTATAAAATAGATGGTCTTGGGTTTCCTAAGGAGCCCTATATTCCATTTAATGGAGATCTGGAAGAACCAGATAATCTGATAGATTCGACACAGTAGCACGTTCTGAATGACAAGAGTTAGGCTCATGATTAGACTGCACAGTGACGTAATTTTTAAAATTATTTTGTTTTATGTCTAAAAACTTTACCTTCTCTCCAATAAAACCCTGAGATCCCTAGGGAAAGTACCAGTGTGGACTTAATAAGTCATAAGCATCAACAGGTATTTGTAGAAAGGAATTGAGTGGTGCTAGGATTTTCGGGATTAAAAATTTAGTTCCACTGTGTTTAGGATGGAGCCTAGTCAGAGTGAATTACACAGGGATCATGTTTTATTTGAAGAACATGTTCTTGGAGACCACAAGTAGTTTAAGGTCTTAATGGATTTTTCCATAAGGCTAATAAGGAATGCCAGAGTTCATCTGCAAGCTTTAAGGGATATTACCTTAACACAACATCCTAAAGAGCTCACCGTACATCCAGCCTGCCAACTTTGAAGTTATGAAATTCTTGACAAATGTAACAAAAACTTGTGTATCGCATTATTTTCAAGTTGCAAATAGTATAAGACTTGATTATTTATAGGGTCCAACTTCAAATTTGCATACAAAATGTGACTTTACAAGAATGTAACTCAAAATAATGCTCTTAGGCAATATTTTGGTGTGGTCAAGATAGTGATAAGAAGGTATCAGAAAACATCTATCAACTTGTCATGGCATTATTTTACTTCATCAGGATATAGCCCTTCAGCTGCTATGATAAATTTTAACATTAGATTTTCCTGGCTCAGTTTCTAATAAATAAAATGTTGAGCAGCAGGCAAAGCTGCCTGTTTTCAAGGACAATATTTCACATTGTGTGCCAGCCTCAAGAATTAGTTACTAAAAATCAAATTAGCAGGAAGAGCTACTCATATCCATCTTAGGGACAGTGATTTGTTGTCCCTAGTTTTTCTGTTTCGCTGATAGAGGATTTAGGATTAAAGCATTAGGGATCTTTCTACCCACACTGTTTAATAAATACAAGTTACTCTGAACCCACATTGATATAATTTGTAGATAACATTGGCACATCAACATGTACAGTTAATATTCTAACTAAGTATTGATCATTTCATTTAATTTGTTAATTTTGAAATCTGCATTTATGTTACTGGTTAACTGCCAAGAAAGTACCAAAATCTTTTTTGCAATAAGAAATGCAGATCTCAGTTTGAATCTGCAGCTACATGCTGAAGGGGTATAGGTACAGGAGAAGTTACCTAAAATTTCTGAGGCATTTGGGTCGAGTTTAAAATAGAAACTGTAAGCCGCCTGCAAAGTTGTTGTAAAATAGAGTGACAACATATGTAAAATGCCTAGTACCTTGCCTAGCTAATAGCAGGTACAAAATAATTGGTAGTTGCATTGAGAAAGTATTATAGATAGATGAGCTAAATAGACATAGATCGATGATAGATAGGTAGATAAGATATACATCTAGATATAGATCCATCAGTGAACATTAATCATGTCCTGACAGTTTACACTTATTTATTCAGTTTTTTAAATTGAGAATCTATGTGCCAGATATAAAGCAGTAAAAGGTGTTAGATATAAAGCAGTAAAGGTGTTAGATATAAAGCAGTAAAAGGACAAAAACTTCTGCCCTCAAGGAATTTACTATCTAGTTAAGAAAGGCGGGCAATAAATATCTAACAAAATAAAGTACATTGTGCATTAATAGTGATAGTATTAACTATGGATAAGTCCTGATACACATGGGAAGTTACAGCTTATGCCAAGTGTCTGGACAGCATTATTAATAGTATCCCGTTCATTCATTCTTAGTGGTGTTCCATATTGGACAGTAAGTTAAGTGGTTAGCTCCATCAGTTTGCTAGGGCTATGCTGTCTAGCCAAAGTTCTCCAAAGACTATACATAAAAAGAAAGAAAGAGGTTGATTTATTATGGGAATTGGCTCATGTGATTATGAAGACCAAAGAGTCCCAGGAGAGGCCACCTGCAAGGTGGAGAACCAGGAAAGTTCATGGCATAACCAAGTTCCAATCTGAAAGGGGCACTGGTGTAAGTTCTGGAGTCCAAAGGCCTGAGAACCAGGATGCCCAAAGGCAGGAGAAGATGGCATCCCCAGCTGAGGAAGAGAGGGAACTTACCCTCCTATGCCTTCATCTTCCCACCTTCAAAAGACCAGATGATGTCCACCCACCTTGGTGAGGGTAGGTCTTCTTTGCTCACTCTACTGATCTGAATGCTAACATCTGGAAACACTCACAGACACACCAAGAAATACTTGGCCAGCTATCTGGGTATCGCTTAGCCCAGTCAAGTTGACATACAAGGTTCACCATCATAGGCTGCCATAACACAATATCACAGACTGAATGGCTTAAACAACAGAAATTACTGGCCTCAGTTCTGGAGGCTGGTTATCCAAGATCAGAACTCCTGACAAACCTGTTATAAGGTGTCTTTCCTTCTGAGGCCTCTCCTTGGCTTTCAGATGGCTGCCCTCTCACAGCATCCTCACCTGGCCTTTACTCTGGGCTTGGACATCCCAATATCTCTTTATCTTTTAAGGACACCAATCATATTGGCTTAGAGCCCCACTCTAATGGTCTCATTTTAACTTAATTACCTCTTAAAAAATCTTATCTCCACATATAATCTGAAGTACTGGGAGTTGGAACTTCACTATATGAATGTGGGGGGTATACAATTTAGGCCATAACAGTAGCCAATCTATGGGGTAAAATAAAATGGGAATAGGAAGAAGTTTTGTGAGGACACAGTTTTAAGTAGGTGAGAGAAGGCCTTGCTGAGATGGTGGCCTTGGAATAAAGCCCTGGAAGAGGTGAAGGAGAGATCTTGAAGATTTTTGAGAGGAGACATTTCAGGCACAGTGACCAGCAAGTGGCAAGGAAAGAAATTAGGAGAGAAAAAAAGGAGAGGAGACAGATGAGATTTAGGAGTGGGGGGTGAGAGGGGTATTGTAAACATGTTGTTGCTTATTACAGGAAATTTGCCTGTTAGTCTCAGGGATATGGAAAGTCATCTGTTATTCAATAAACATGTGATTAATTAAATGAAACAAAAACTAGATAATACTTATTTTTAGTTTAATTCTTGTGAATGCTCAGCCTCAACTGATATTTACCTGATGCTAGCAGTACAGAATCTAGAATATGCCAATGTCACACAAGTAGAAATCCACTCCATGGTAGTGTGTGGTGGACTAATTTGCCTGGGATGAGTGTGCTTGGCGGTAATTAAAAACAAACAAACAGAAAACCTACCAGGACTAATGAGAAGGCATCATAAGTAGAGCACCCTGTCTTACACTTTGGGGATTGTGTGTGTGCAGACACTGTTCTATATACAACAGGGGACGAATGTATGACATAGCTTAATTTTATTTGTTCTGGTGTTTTTGAAAATCTATTAACTGTTGTGTATATTACTTTTCTAAAGCTGCTGTAACAAATTTCCACCAACTGGATGGTTTAAAGCAAGAGAAACGTATTCTGTCACAGTTTTGGAAGCCATAAGTCTTTATAGACATAAGTCTATAAGGTGTCTACAGGGCAGGCTCTTTCTGGAGGCTCTGAGGGAGAACCTATCTTTGTCCCTCTTCTGGCTCCTGGTCATTGCGGGAAATCCTTGGCATTTATTGGCTCTTAGCTGGCTTCCCTTCAGCCTTTGCCTCTATCCCACATGGCCTTCTTCCCTCTCTGTGTGTCTGTCTTCTCCTTCCAGAAAGATTCCAGTCATTGGGTATAGGGTGCACCCTAAACCAGTATAACTTTATATTAACTAATTATGTTTGCAAAGATTCTATTTTTCAAATAAGGCCACATTCTGAAGTTCCAGATGAACATGAATTTTTAAAAAACACAATTCACACCAGTTACAATGTCCATGTGTAAACAATCAGAGGGGAGTTAAAAAAGTTAAATTCCTACAGAGGCCAGGCAGCTAATGTAAATGAGTTAAGTGAACCAAGATGAATAGCATTTGACTTGCCTCTTATTGGGGGAGTGTGAAAGGCAATAGAGGAAACTGGCAAACTGAGCATGTATGTCCCGTGTTAAAGGGGCAGCATATTCAATTGCTGCCAGACTCATTCAATTGCTGCCATATAGAAATGCAGACAGAAGTTTACCAGATCTTCCAGTTCCTCCTCAGAAGCCAGAAATGCAATGTTTTAAGTGAAATATTTGTATTTTTAGTTGTTGCTTCAGTTAATTTTTTTTTAAAAAAATGTGAGCTAAAAAGCTCCAACTCTAGCACACCAGGAATCATCTTGCAATATCAAAAATCTACAGTTCTTAAAACCTATATGGCATCATATTTTCCCAAAGCAGAACAGTGGTTCTCAGATTTGGCCTCCCATTAGACTTACCTGATGCAGCTGGTCTGGAGGGATCAGGCATGGCTGATTTTTTAAAGCCACCTTGGTGATTCTAATGAGAAATCTTGGCTAAGTAAGGGATATTCACAAGATTCATTGACTATTCTATTTGATTTTCCTACCGGGTCCCTGGCACAGGGTCTACCTTATAATATATCCAATAAATACTTACTGGTTAAACTAATGAACAAATAGTTTTATTTAATATAAATACATTGTTAAAAGATGAAGATTAAATACCGTGACCTAAAAGATTTCAAGAAAGGAAAGTACTATCTCACATTGGAAGTTATAATGGATTATATGTTATTTCTTCTGGCATTTGAAAGATTTTACAGAAACAATTACTTCATTCATCTCCCAACTTCCTTGAGATTAGTGTCATGTATTATTAGCCCCATTTTTCAGATGAAAAAATTGAATCTCCTAGTGCAGCTTTCTCCTAAACCACATTATTATTTTTTAATACCACCAAGAATTTGATGGATGTCCTTCCGCAGATGAAATTAGAGGTAGCATTTCTGGCAAAGGAATGCAAGACACCATGCTTTCAGGATTATATTCAAGGCAAGATGGAAACTTAACCAAAGAGGCAGAGAAGGAAATTAAAACCATGCCACAAAGTGAAACAAATTTTCTGCAGCCAAAAAGTACACAATTAGACACACCCAGTAAGTATTCCATTTTATGGAGCCATTGTTAGTGCAGTATAGAAGTCAGAATGTCAGAACCAGGAGTTAGACAGATGGACAAGTGTTCACATTCCTGATACTGCCACTCACAAACTCTATGCATCTCTACCATTAATTTCCTCTGCTATAATTTGGCTTTCATAATATCTTCTGCCACAATTGGGACTCTTGTGAAGGTTAAATGATACAATGTTTGTAAAGTACTTGGCGTATAGAAGGTTCTCTTTGTTCTTATTATTGTTAGAGCATTGCATCTTAAGCATTATTTATCTTCATCATTTCTTAGAGCAAGAACATGTTCAAGGTGAAATTTAGAGGACATTTTTGTTCTATTATTAATTTCTTGTCCTGTTGTTAATCCTTCCCCATTAGATTATAAATTTCACAAAAGCAACAACTATGTTTGTTTTTGCCAGGGCCAAATAGGTGCTCAATTAATGTTGTTGAATAAAACATTACATGATAATATCACTCCTTTACTAAAAAAAAAAAAAAAAAAAAAAAAAAAATTCTTCATTTTCTCCTTATTTCACTCTGAGTAGAAGCCAAAGCTGTTAGAGTGGACTATGAGATTCTATAGTATTTTATACTAAGAGAAAATAAATAGAATGAAAAGAAAACAAGTGAATTTTTTTCCTGAAAAGTCCTTTAAAACATGTTATTAAAAGGTTTATAAAAAGGTCAGGTGATTGGCCAGTCATAAAATGAACAGGGTAGCCTAGACTATACCTAAGAATATACACTAATTTCTGTGGGTGAAATTGAAGGAGTGGAAAGATTCATTACATAATGAATACTCCAGCAAAAAAATAAAATTTATAATCCCAAATTTTATTAAGAATCAATTTGTAAATTTTATTTGTGGTCTCTTGCCATCAGAAGAATCAACCTTACTCAATTGTTGCTTGCTTTCTGATCTTAAAGACATGATTGGCTTATCCCAAAGGAAAATTCGAAGTTACAATGCTTGATTGCTTAAAAGGCTTCAACTGGTCAGGCACAGTGGCTCATGCCTGTAATCCCAGCACTTTGGGAAGCTAAGATGTGTGGATCACTTGAGGTCAACAGTTTGAGACCAGCCTGGCCAACATGGTGAAACCTCATCTCTACTAAAAATATAAAAATTAGCTGAGTGTGGTGGCAGGTACCTGTAATCCCAGCTACTGGGGAGGCTGAGGCAGGAGAATCGCTTGAATTTGGGAAGAGGAGGTTGCAGTGAGCTGAGATTGTGCCACTGCACTAACGTTTGGGTGACAGAGCAAGATTCTGTCTCAAAAAATATATATGTATAAATATTAATATATATCAATGGTGATATATTTATTTATATATTATCTATAAATAGTAATAATATATTTATGTATAATATATAAATATTAATGTATCTATTATATTATAACCATATATTTGTTATATAAATATTGATTCATTGTATAAATATAGTAATATTTATTAGTAAATAATATTAAATATATTACTATATTTATGTAATAAATAAATCAATATTTTCATATTATAAAAACAAATAATATTATATAATAGATAAATGTTATTAATATATGAATATACATATTTATGTATATAATATATATACATAAGTAAATGTAAGAAATACAAAACTTAATATGGGTTATTTGTGTTAGCCTGAGGAAAAGAAATAATACACTATGTTTAGGTTAAATTAATGTTTGTAATGAAATTATTATTAAAGAAACAATTCTCAAGAGTTGAATATGGGAGCTGCTTTATTACTGCTATATCCCAAAAGATACTGCTGTCATTTTGGAAGATTCATTTTTGCTTTGGATGCGGAGCCATAAACCTGTCTCTCCCTGTACCCACTGGGTGAGGAAGGAGAAGCTTCTCCGGCCAGCAGCTCATTTGACCCTCATTTGACCCTCCTAACCAGCCCAGGAGTCAACAAAGGCTGCCGTTATTATTATTCTCATATACAGGTGAGATCAAAGAAGCAAGGTGGCTGGGTGACGTGGCCCACGTCTGTAATCCCAGCACTTTAGGAAACTGAGTAGGAAGGACTGTTTGAGCCCAGGAATTCAAGACCAGCCTGGGCAACATCGAAAGACCCCATTTCTACAAAAAAAAAAAAAAAGAAAAGAAAAGAAAAAGGGCATGGTGGTGTGTGCCTGTAGGCCCAGCTACTTGGGAGGCTGAGGCAGAAGGATCACTTGAGCCCAGGAATTTGAGAATGCAGTGAACTGTCATCAGCCGCTGCACTTCAGCCTGGGCAAAAGAGCGAGATTCTGTCTCAAAACAATTTTAAAAAACCAAATCCAGAGGCTCAGTGATGTCATTACTTTTCCAAAGTCTTACAGACAAAAAGTGGCAGTGCTTAGATTCAAACTAGTTATTCCTGAACTCTAAAGCGCTAAATCTTTCCACCATAAATGTTAGCTTTAATAGGCTCTCAAATACGTTTTTGGTTTCTGATTTCATCTTCTCTACCAATTTAGCTATTTTTTAAATATCATTTATTTTGGGTTTTGTTTTTGTTTATGCGATCTGTCCTTGTGATCTGTCCACTTCGGCCTCCCAAAGTACTGGGATTGTAGGCAGGAACCACTGCGCCCGGCCAATACCATATTTTAAAATGAAATTGCATTATTTACATTGTTTACAGTGTTAGGAAGTATTCACTTAGTCAATGACTATACATTAGTCTGTGGAACAGAACATACTGGCTGCTAATATTGCATGATCATACAATTTACCATTTAAACAAGAACATTTTTGAACATGAAAAGGGGATACAAACTATGGGGTATTAGCACAGTTCTCACAAACTAGCAGAGTCTTGGACAAAGTAAAAGGTCTTGTCACCCTATTTATAAGGAACTCCAGATAATTTCCAAACCCCAACACAAAGAATAGCCCTGTAGAAGTAGTTTTGACAATTTTTTCAGAGGAGGAAGGGAAAATTGGAGTTCAATGATCAATCTTAAAAGATCCTAAGGAAAATTGATTCCTTTTCCACGTTGTTTTCTGCTAGTATTTTCTGGCTAGTTCTTCTAGAAGAGCAGAGAGGTGTTATAAACAAACACACTTAGTAGCAGCTTTAGAAAGCATTGCAGCTTTTGATCATCCAGTTGTTTGCTAACGTTTCCCTCAGATAACATACAATAATTATTCTGTTCTCAGCTGACCAAAACTGTCTCTAAATGTTTTGTGAAGGATACAGTCAACACCAAGGTAAACAAGATTAAATAGGATCCTGCCTTGATTGAGAGAGAGATTGAGTCAGGGGTAGAGACAGACAGAAACAGAGCAGAAAAAGAGAAAGAGAGACACAAACAGAGATATAGAAGAACAATGAAGCAGAGAGAGACGTGGAGACAGAGAAACTCAGGGACAGAGAATACGGAGACCAGGAGACAAAGATAGAAGCAAAGACACTAAGAAAGAGTGAGACAGAGACCAAGGGAGACAGGGAGAGAAACGGAAAGGCTGACAGATAGACTAGCATTCATTTTATGAGAAACAAGAGTTATTTAGGTAGCCACTCTAAGAATACTCAAATTTATTCTGTTTGCATTTGGAATCTGTAGATCTTTTTCAGCAAATTCAAGCACCTTCTAGCTGTCTTCTTCTGACAACCTAATTGTTTTACAATCAAGCAAAACAAAACAAGTCAATTAGAAAGGTCATTTTCTGCCTCCCAAATTCAAAAAGTTACAAAATGAAATAGAGGTGTTTTCCTCATATTCAGTCACCAACACTGTTGCTTCTTTTCTAAAAAGTGAGTGATTTTGTTTCCAGATTCATTCATGTCCCTACAAAGAACATGAACTCATCCCTTTTTATGGCTGTGTAGTATTCCATGGTGTATATGTGCCACATTTTCTTTGCCCAGTCTATCATTGATGGACATTTGGGTTGGTTCCAGGTCTTTGCTGTTGTAAACAGTGCCACAATGAACATACGTGTGCATGTGTCTTTATAATAGAACAATTTATAATCCTTTGAGTATACCAAATACCGCAGTTCTCACTCATAGGCGGGTGATGAACAATGAGAGCACATGAGCACAGGGAGGGGAGCATAACACACTGGGGTCTGTTGGGGGGGCCAAGGGAGGGACAGTGGGGTGGGGGTAGGGAGTTTGGGGAAGGATAGCATGGGGAGAAATGCCAGATATAGGTGACAGGAGAATGGAGTCAGCAAACCACCTTGCCATGTGTGTACCTGTGCAAAAATCCTGCATGATCTGCACATGTACCCCAGAACCTAAAGTGGAATTTAAAAAGGTGAATGATTTGGGGCTGACTGCAAGATCCAATAACAACTGCATGATTGGGCAGCAATTTTCTGCAAGAATTGTTTCCAGCATATGAACCCCAAGTTATCTGGGGCCTTGTATTTTCAGGAATGAATTTGAAAATACTAAATGAATTCAGTGTGTATGTGTTTGTGCATGTGGTCATGCTAATATTTATGAGCTGTAAGTCCATTTTTAAAATAGGCATTGTATATTAGGTTGAGGCAGAAGTAGTTACATTTTGCCATTACTTTCAATGGTAAAATGACAATTACTTTTGCTCAAACCTAATAAATAAATTCACATTTGCAACTAGTAAAAAAAATATACTCCCTATTCCCACAATCCGTGATACTGCTAATGAATCAGCTTGTCACTGACTCAAAGGAAAACATAGATGGGATCACAGTACCTCTGAAACTCCTGGTGACCTTCTTTTTTTTTTTTTTTTTTGAGACAGAGTCTCACTCTGTTGTAGGGCTAAAGTGCCATGGTGTGATCTCAGCTCACTGCAGCCTCACCTTCTGGGTTAAAGTGATTCTCCTGCCTCAGTCTCCCAAGTAGCTGGAGCTACAGGCATGTGCCACCACATCCAGCTAATTTTTATATTTTTAGTAGAGATGGGGTTTCGCCGTGTTGGTCAGGATGGTCTCAATTTCCTGAGCTTGTGATCCACCTGCCTTGGCCTCCCAAAGTGTTGGGATTACAGGTGTGAGCCACCATGCCTGGCCTGATTTTTGTCATAGTTACTGATTCACAGGAAGACACTAGTTCTGTAGAAACATTATTTGCCATTTTCCTCCAACAGACATCCACATGCTTAAAATTAGGAAGAAAAACATTGTAATTCAAAAGCACAAAATAGAAGCAGATCAGGACTGTGAATTAATGGAGCATGAGCCATTATTTCCAAGCCAACCCGTGGGAAATACAAGTTTTTGCTATCCACTATACTGCAAAAAGGAGGAAGATAAGCATAGTTCTCATTATGGTGAAATTAACATTGTGATCGCCTCTGTCAGTACTTGCTGAATTCATAATTCATGGCCCATCACTCAGCATTGAAACATGACATTGACATGTGATGACATTTCTTGTGTAACAGAAAAAGCAGCCAGTGAAGGATGACCACTTGCATATACCACTACTGAGGTCGGCATGACCAGAAAAACAGAGCAATTAATATGATGATGAGCTGATGTGTTTTCAGTCATGTCAGGCATTGTAAGATAAAACCTTTCCAATTGGTAAAAATAAATGCATTTTCATTTAGTTTGAGTACAATTAAAATGGCCTACATATTTACACAATTTTTATTCTCTTTTTGTATTGCTTCATTTTATCGTCTTTGAAGTACAAGTTTTGGGTTAACTTCTAGATGCAGAGATATGGGAGTCAACTTAATTTTGAATGATCTCATTGAGCTCAGTGGTTTATGTAGCCAACTAATTTAATCTGCCTATTGTGGGTAGCACTAAACATTAACTTAATAAATTAATAAAAGGAGTGATATGTGTTAAGTGTGCTCTAAATGAAGAGACCACTTAAACAGGCTTTATGTGAGCAAAAAGGCTGTTTATTTTCCAGGTGCAGGTGGGCTGAGTCCAAAAAGAGAACCAGCAGAGGGCAGTAGGACAGGAGTTGGTTTTATAGGTTGGGGCAAGTGCTCAGTTAAAGGTGGTAATCTATTTTAGGGACAGGAAGGGCGTCACGGATGCATGGTCACT
>CAUYQU010062456.1:0-25681 GCA_963574635.1 Cheracebus regulus | reverse complement strand
CGTGTGCATGTGTCTTTATAGCAGATTGATTTATAATCCTTTTGGTGTATACCCACTACTGGGATTGCTGGGTCAAAGGTATTTCTGGTTCTAGATCCCTGAGGAATCACCACACTGTCTTCTACAATGGTTGAACTAATTTACACTTCCACCAACAGTGTAAAAGTGTTCCTATTTCTCCACATCCTTTCCAGCATCTGTTGTTGCCTGATTTCTTAATGATCACCATTCTAACTGGCAAGAGATGGTATCTCATTGTGGTTTTGATTTTCATTTCTCTAATGACCGGTGATGATGGCTTTTTCTTCACGTGTTTGTTGGCCGCATAAATGTCTTTTTTTGAGAAGTGTCTGTTCATATCCTTTGCCCACTTTTCGAAGGGGTTGTTTGGTTTTTTTCTTGCAAATTTGTTTAAGTTCTTTGTAGATTCTGGGTATTGGCCCTTTGTCAGATGGATAGATTGCAAAAACTTTCTCCTATTCTGTAGGTTACCTGTTCACTCTGATGGTAGTTTCTTTTGCTATGCAGAAGCTCTTTAGTTTAATTAGATCCCATTTGTAAATTTTGGCTTTTGTTGCCATTGCTTTTGGTGTTTTAGTCATGAAGACTGCCCATGCCTATATCCTGAATGGTACTACCTAGGTTTTCTTCTAGGGTTTTTATGGTTTTAGGTCTTATGTTTAAATCTGTAAACCATCTTGAGTTAATTTTTGTATAAAGTGTAAGAAAGGGTATAGTTTCAGTTTTCTGCAGACGGGTAGCCAGTTTTCCCAACACCATTTATTAAATAGGAAATCCTTTTCCCATTGCTTGTTTTTGTCAGGTTTGCCAAAGATCAGGTGGTTGTAGGTGTGTGGTATTATTTCTGAGGCCTCTGTTCTGTTCCATTGGTCTATATATGTGTTTTGGTACCAGTACCGTGCTGTTTTGGTTACTGTAGGCATGTAGTATAGTTTGAAGTCAGGTAGCATGATGCCTCTAGCTTTGTTCATTTTGCTTAGGATTGTCTTGGTTATATGGGCTCTTTTTTTGGTTCCATATGAAATTTAAAGTAGTTTTTTTTTTCTAATTCTGTGAAGAAAATCAATGGTAGCTTAATGCAGATAGCATTGAATCTATAAATTACTTTGGACAGTATGGCCATTTTCATGATATTGAGTCTTCCTATCCATGAGCATAGAATTTTTTTCCATTTGTTTGTGTCCTCTCTTATTTCCTTGAGCAGTGGTTTGTAGCTCACCTTGAAGAGGTCCTTCACATCCCTTGTAAGTTGTATTCTTAGGTAGTTTATTCTCTTTGTAGCAATTGTGAATGGGAGTTCACTCATGATTTGGTTCTCTCTTTGTTTATTATTGGTGTATAGGAATGTGATTTTTGCACATTGATTTTGTATCCTGAGACTTTGCTGAAGTTGATTATCAACCTAAGGAGATTTTAGGCTAAAAAATTTTTTTAATTATTCAACCTTAAAAGAAAGGAAATTCTGACACATGCTAGAAGACATTATGCTAAGTGAAATGTCAGTCACGAAAAAAAAAACAAATACTTTATGATTCTGCTTATATGAAGTACCTAGAGAAGTCAAAATTTATGGAAAAAGAAAGTAGAATGGTGGTTGCCAGGGGCTGAGTTGGGAGGGGAGAATGGAAAACTGTTTAATGGCTAAAGAGCTTGGTTTTGCAAGATGAAAAAGTTCTGGGATTGGTTGCACAACAATGTGAATCTATGTAACACTACTAAACTGTACACTTAAAATGATTAAGATAGTAAACTTCATGTTATGTATATTTTATCACAAATTTTTTTAAAATTTTAATTCTTTAATTTTAAAAAAAAGAACAAGAAAAGAGACAAGAACAGATGAGAGTTGTCTACCAGAATTTTGGAAATAACTTAGCAAACTGGAGAATACTGGAACCTAAGCCTGGTGAAGGGTCAGTGAGAGTAAGCCAACAAGAAGCAAGATCACATCTGTATCACAGAGCAGAGAGTCTGAAGACACTGGGTGTCTCTGGAGGGGTGGTAAGGGGTGAAGACTGGTTAAAGGGCTGTAGAAAGAGCTAATAACACTGTCCACCCTCCAGCCCCTTCTCTATCTTATGTATGCAAGTAATTGTTCGTCTTCATTCCCACTGGGAAGTGGAAGATTTATTTTCTAGAGAAGTTTACACAGCTTATTGTGGGGATGAGGTTCTATACTAAAAAGAGGATGATTGATCCTGATTGGTGAACTACTTATAGGTGGCCTCCTTCCCCTGTGGATTCCCCAGATTTTGGACAGACAGATTTATACCCTCTTAGGCAGGAAATTAGAGAATATCTTTTCAGGGAACTGACCAGCCCAAGAGACAAGACCTACAATTGCTGACATTGGAGGGTCCTCAGTGAAAAATCCAAGTCTCTGTGTTTTCACTCCATTGTGAAGTCCACTGGTCAATAATCACCATCCCTCCACATACTTTACAAGTATGAAATTAGGTAAGAATCATAAGACTTGGTTGACTCCATTTATGGATCAGCCCACCCGCACCTGGGTGAAATAAATAAATAAATAAATAAACAGAATCATAAGACTTCCAAGAAAAGAAAATTTTTTCATATGAAAGACTGGGATCTGGGCTGGGTGTGGTGGCTCACACCTGTAATTCCAGTACTTTGGGAGGCCGAGGCAGGCAGATCACAAGATCAGGAGTTCAAGACCAGCCTGACCAATACGGTGAAACCCCATTTTGTTTTTGTTTTTGTTTTTTTTAAAGAAAGACTGGGATCAAGATAAATGAATTTTAAAAATAAATTCAAAGAAGTAAAAACTGAAATGAACAGAAGAAAAGGTCAAAAAGGTATTTTTTTCTAATGTACAACAATGATAATAATAATTACTAACATTTTTAGATACTGTTCTGAATACTTTATTGATTCATTTAATTTTTACAAGAACTCTAAGAGATAGATATATTATTGCACTCAGATGGATAAATCAAGACACAGAGAGGTTAAGTAATTTGCCCAAGATCACATAGCAAGTGGTACTGGGATGGGACCCAGACAGTATGACTCTAAAGCCACTGTGCTATATTTTAAAGGAATAAGAAAGAACTTTTAGAAATTAAAACTATGACAGTAGATATATAATCTATAAAAGGGTCCAAGATAAAGCTGAAGAAATTACCAGAAGCTAGAACATAAGAAAAAATCTAGAAAATAGCAGAGAAAAATAAGAAAATTAAAGTATTTAATTTTAGCCCTTTGGGAGGTTGAGGTGGGTAAATAATGAGGTCAAGAGATCAAGACCATCCTGGCCAACATGGTGAAACCCCATCTCTATTAAAAATACAAAATTTAGCTGGGTGTGGTGGTGCACACCTGTAGTCCCAGCTACTCCAGAGGCTGAGGCAGGAGAATCGCTTGAACCCGGGAGATGGAGGTTACAGTGAGCCGAGATTGCACCACTGCACTTCCAGCCTGGGGACAGAGCAAGATTCTGTCTCAAAAAAAAAAAATCATACAATAACTTTCCATAGAATTGAATGATATGAATTTCTAGATTGGAAGGACCCATGGACAGAATCATGGGACAATAAGTAAAAATATCCTCACTAAGTCTAGAATGCTGAAATTTCAGAACACTAACATAAATAGAAGAGTATAAAAGCTTTCAGAGAGTAGAAAAAGAAAACAAGACAAAAAGAGACAAAACCAGTATAAATCACATCTGAAAGCTGAGGAATCAGAACATCATCAGACTCCTCAACATAGCACTGCAAGCTGGAAGACAATAGAACTGATATCCTCAAAATGCTGAAGGAAAACTATTTTCAACCCAGAATTCTATATTCAGCAAAATAAAGGTAGACTAAAGATATTGTCAGACATGTCGGTTTTACATAATATAAATTCCCATTTCCTTTTCTCAAGAATCTAAGTTTTACCAAAACAAGGAGACAAACTGAGAAACAAGAATATATAGGCTCCAGTAAGCAGAAGGGAATTGATACATGCTCCCACCACCACATCAAGTAACCTACCCGAACCTGTTCTCACATACTTCATCTACTATCTGTTAATGTTCTACCTGTGCTCCATTCACTCCCTCTGACCTACTCAAGGAAATTGCTCCTGCAGTTGTCACTCCTCTCTTCTGTGTCATCAATGTTTCTCTTCAGTTGAGCCATTCTGTGGCAAACAAACTCTTGGGTGACTGCTTTCTCCCTTCTATTCAGGTCCTGTACAATCCCCTCTTGGTTTTTTTTTTTTTTCTGAGATGGAGTCTTGTTCTGTTGCCCAGACTGGAGTGCAATGGTGCAATCTCAGCTCACTGCAACCTTCACCTCCCAGGTTCAAGCAATTCTCCTGCCTCAGCCTCCCTAGTAGCTGGGATTACAGGTGCCCATCACCATGTCCAGCTAATTTTTGTATTTTAGTAGAGACAGGGTTTCACCATGTTGGCCAGGCTGTTCTCAAACTCTTGGCCTCAAGCAATCCACCCACCTTGGCCTCCCAGAGTGCTGGGATTATAGACATGAATCACTGCACCTGGCCACAATCGCCTTTCTTTCGCATGCTTGATACCTCTGACTTCGTTCAACCCAAAAAAAAAAAAAAAAAAAAAGACAAAGTTGAAGGGATTTTGCAGATGAAGTAGATGAATTGCAGTACCAAAGCAATTTTTTTTTCCTTTCAGTTAATCAAAAGAGAGATTATCCAAGTCCTGACTTAATCAGGGGAAAGCCCTTTAAAAGAAGGGAGAGATTCTCCCTGCTGGTTTGGTGAAGTAAGCAGCCAGGTTGAAAAAGCCCAGGTGAAATACTTTCTTCACTTAGCTTTCATGATTCCACCTGTTCTAAGTTCTTCTCCTGTCTCTTGGGCCACATCTTGTCATCTCCTTTACTGGATATGACTCATCCTCCTGACCTCTCAATGTTGAAGCACTCCAGACATCTTTCTCTGCACTCACTCCCTGGGTGATCTCATCAAGTCCAGTGGCTTTAAATTCTATTTATATACTGATAATTCTCAGGATAATGATGAAGGACCTGGGATAGCTGCTGTTCAGCAGCTCTAGAAATCATGCAGGTCCAACTGGAAGAGGAAATCAAAGACATACAGAAGGAAGTCCCCAAGGAAAGAGAAAGAAACTCATACATTATCTCATGTGTTTGATTATATTGAGAAAAACTACACCTCTGGCAGAGACTTTGGGGCATAAATAAACAATAGTTCAAAGAAAAGTAGGCAATTGAAAACAGTTCAGTCTACTTCAGGGAAAACAGAAGTTAAGAAAAAGGACATAAAGTCATAGAACACTATGTGGCTTAGTCATAAGCAATATTTATGTAGTCACAACAATGAAAACAAGTATTGATACAGCCAAAGAAATGTGGTATGACTTTGGAGCAGTAAAGAGAAGGAGAAGATTGCAAATGTCTATGTGACTGTGCGTCTTTTTCCATGTGTGTGTATATCTCTATGTGTTGTGGGAACACGGAATAAGAGCACTAATTTCGATATTCCATAACAGGAAGTCAACTGAAATTCTAAATGAATTGAGAGATAAAAACATATGTATTATTTAGAAATATGTCATTAAATATCAAGAGAAATCACTTACATAAATGAAAGTGCCTTTGAGAAATGGGAATGATATACACATATTACTTGGATTAAATTGAGTATGGATTTCTATAGCAGGTACTAGGTTATAGGCACCTCAGTATTTCACACAACTCTTTATTTCTGGGCATAAGGGTCCACATAGATGGGATTTTCCAGTTCCTATTTAGTGGTTAAACATTTAGTGGGAAATTCCAAGCCTGCATCTTCAAGTTTTATGAATTTTAGAAATCAGAGGCTCTAAGACAAAGAGCCACTTTTTACAGGGAAGAGTCTTCAGAGTGTTCTCTACTCTATTATCTTTGTTTTATAATGTTTTGTTCTATTTCTGTGATTTTTTCCCCTTGCTCCTCATTTCCTCTCTCCAACTTAGTTACTCCATTGTCACTTGGGAAATTGACGAAGCAAGATTCCCAGGTGTAGAATTCTTCTGCTAATCAGCATCCCTATGGCATGGACTGTTCTATTTTTGCTTTCAGTCCTCCTAGAGCAAATGTGTGCTTTATTTGAAGAACAGTTTACCATTTACCCTGCTTCAGGGTCATAGTATCTTTTGTTTGTTGAACTGTGTGATCTGCTAAATTCTGTTTAGTCTTGTTCTTGCCAACAGAAACAAATTGCACATATATCAAAGCACAAGGGAATACTTTGAGGTGTTTAAAGTACATTTTATTTACCATTTTAAAGGTAGACATTCTACATTTTCCAACTCTCTTTTACTGTGCAAGTTCTAGAACTTGTAAAAACACACATAAGCTAGGCCCACCTTGCAGACATAGAGAGGGATATGATTTTTAGTGGATGTATAGATCTTTCTATCTGCAGCATATTCTGCATTAATTAATGTTTTTGTTCATCAATGAGAAGTCCTTGGTGTTACCCATCTACAGATGACTCCAAAATAAACGAAATTTTTCGTTCAATCTTCTTTCTCAACCACCAAGCCACAATTTCATTTACCTGCTGGAAGACGCTGCATATGGGTACACTGCCAATACCTCCAGTTCAATAACCAAACTTGTCAGAAAAAAAACCTAGCTCTGTGCACTCAGAATCGTTCTTCCCCCCTATCATTCTCTATCTCTGTAAGTGGTGTCATAACACCTTCTAGTCACCGGCTTAGGCTCTCATAGCCATGGCTGGCTTTTGCCTCTGCAGGGGCCAAAGGAGAAAGTTCTCCTTGGCCCTCTGAAAATTCACTAAAAAAAAAAAAAAAAAATCAACTCACAAAAGGCAGATTAATAGGAGAAACGGCAGACAGCCTTCAGAAGAAAGGCCCACAGATATAGAATAAATTACCCATTTTTATGCTTGCATTCAATTCAACAAAGTATGGACAGCCATATAGAAATATGACTAGACACAAAGATTAGGAGCTGATGCTGATAGACAGAATGGGGACTCTCAGCAAGGCCTGTCTATCTAGATTCTTCCCAGCCCCTGAGCTTGCATTCTTTCCTTCTGGGTAGGGGGCAGGACCCTCTCTGAAATGGGGGTCTTATGACCTACAGCCAAATAAGGTCAGATAATTATCTTTTTTTTTTAATTTAAATTAAAAAAATTTTTTTTTACCCACATCTTCTTGGAAGGAAGATCATTTTCTTTATAGCAAGTTTTTACACAGAAAGGCAGAGTGAAAGAGTATTATTTTGAGGTTTTATGCTTATCTTTGGGAAAAAGGGGTTCTGGTTTCTATGACCTACCTTGGAGAAGAGAGATTCTAGTTTCTGTGGCTGAAAGATACTGAGAGACAGGACAGCAGAGGTCAGAGAACACTTTTGCTTCTGAAGCCTTCATTTTAGGGTATTGTTTTCTGAGCCCCAACATCTTTCATGCCCCAAAGTAGATTAGTTGTCAAGTCCTGTCAACTCTACTTCCATGGTATCTTGCTGACGTTTGTCCTCTCCCTGCCATTTCTAATGTCACTGTCTGTCTTAGTTTGCTCTGGCTCCATAACAAAGCACCATACACTGGGTGGCTTAAACAACAGAAATGTGTGTGGATGGACGTCCAAGATCGGGGTGCCAGCGTGGTTGGGGTCTGGTGATGCACTCTTCCTGGTTTGCAGATGGCTGCCTTCTCACTGTGTGTTCACACAGCCTTTTCTTGGTGAGTGTGCATGGCGAGAGAGCTCTGTTTTCTCTTCGTCTTCCTATCAGGCCACCAGTCCTATAAGGTCCACCCTTATGACCTAATCTAACCTTAATTACCTCCTAAAAGCGCTGTTTCCAAATGCGGTCACACTGGGGGGTAGGACTTCAGCATATGAATTTGGAACAGGGAACACAATTCAGTCCATAGCACCGTCCTAGGCTGGGTCTTCATCACTTCTCCCCAGCACTCCTGTCTCCTAATTAACCCTCCTATCTCCAGTCTTTCTCATTTCTAGTTATACATTATTACTAGAGAAATCTTTTCTGGGTACATCTCTGTTTATGTCCCTTTCTGCTAAAAAAAAAAAAAAAATCTCAATTAGCTTTTTCCTGGAGAATAAAAGCAAACCTCAGTATCATGAAATTTGAGGACTTCTATAATCTGATTCCAAACCAATTTCCCAGCTTTAGCTTGAAGTCTCCATCTTACCATTTATACTACAACCAAATGGGAACACTTGCTTTTCTCTGAACATACCTTTCAATTTCCTGTCTCCGTACCTTCACTTACTATGTTTGCCCCACTTGGAAATCCATACCCATCCTCCCCAGTCAAAAATCCTACCTCCTGCTCAAGTGCCAACCCCTCATGAAGACTTCTTTCACCCCTTGGCCAGAAGTAACCGCTCTCTATGTTGTACATTCTCTTGTACTTGTATGATAACTTTTTATTTTCTTTCTTTGGGGAATCATTTGGTCTCCCTTTGGAAATAACGTATTGGAAGATACCTGTGGGGCCTGGCTTGCACATGGGATACAGCAGGATCCTCAGTGGTCTTAGGGGTGCTTAGCAGGCATTCAGTGAGTATTTATTAACACTTACTGAATATGATATGAATCAATTAATGGAAATGATATTTCATAATCAAATGACATAAGATAGTATTTAGATTAGTGATTTTCAAGCTATATTAATTGGAGCCATATTCTACTCCACACTTTAGGCTTTGACAAAATATTTCATTTGAAGAAAGAGTTTTGTTGCTACCTATTCTAAATCATTGATCTTACTAAATTTCTTCATTTTGTAGTTGAGAGAAGCAAGGCCAGATGGAAATTAAAAATGACAACCCCAAGGTTTCACAACCATTTACTAGCAGAAACAGAATCAGCAGAATACATATAAACTGTATCAACTAGAATGATCTGTTTAGAGAGCAGCTTAGAGACCTTGTCCTTTTCTAAGACATTACCCTGCCACTGGGAAAATTAAGATAACATCTGAAAGAAATCATCGTAACTCAGTGAGGACACCTAAGGTTAAATTTTGTTAAATAATTTCTTGTAGGTACGGCCAGTACTTCAAAACTATGAAAAATTTCATTTTCTCAAGAGATGTGCTACTCATTATGGATCCTAATAGAATAAGGGTGTTGTCTTAAATGACTGGACATACACTAAAAAAAAAAAAAAAAATCTCATATGCCAGGCACGGTGGCTCATGCCTGTAATACCAAACTTTGGGAGGCTGAGGATGGGTAGATCGCTTGAGGCCAGGAGTTCGAGATGATCCTGGCCAACATGGCAAAACTCCATTTCTACTAAAAATACAAAAATTAGCCAGGTGTGGTGGTGCACACCTGTAGTCCTAGCTACTCAGGAGGCTGAGGGCAGGAGAATCGCTTGAACCCAGGAGGCAGAGGTTGTAGTGAGCCGAGATTGCACCACCACACTCCAGCCTGGGTGACAGAGCGAGACTGTCTCAAAAAAAAAAAAAAGAAAAAAAAATCAAATAAACTCTACAAAATACAGACAAATACTGAGGGAAGATTTGAGCATATCATATTTCCCAGGATTTCTCAGGGGCTATGTTAAAATAAGACCATGCAATAGTTAGAATACCAAATGTATCTAATGTATCTACCGCTTGTGTATGCTTGCATGTTGATAATGTTAATGTTATAATGACATTTCTAGCTATTGCTAGTTTAAAATTTTTTCTTCTTTGGAATTTCTTTCAAACCAGGCCCTTGTCAAAGTCTCCAAAAAATGAGGAAGGATGGAAGGAACATAGAAAGCTACCAACAGTATTGCTTTTACTAAAATGTTATTTTCCAGTAGTAATTCACTCTTAGCAGCACTGCCTGACAACGCTTATATATGTATTTAAATAGAACCTGCCACTTAAAGAACTAAGAGCTCTATGAAGCATGCCTTTTTTGGCATGAAATAATCGAGGGAGGATGGAAAGCTCTTGGGAAGAGAGTTGAAACCTGAGTTTATCATCAATAATAATAATAATATGTCCAGAATGCAGTCCTAGGCCAATTTGTGTATTTAGCTTAGATGTTCTATTTTTGGAGCACATCCCAATGAATCAAAAACATTGATGCTGAGAGTTGCAGTAAGCAAATGAATAAGAACAAGACTTGAAAGATATTTGAAATGCA
The DNA here is from genome assembly GCA_963574635.1 of Cheracebus regulus. Taxonomy (NCBI): domain Eukaryota; kingdom Metazoa; phylum Chordata; class Mammalia; order Primates; family Pitheciidae; genus Cheracebus; species Cheracebus regulus. The sequence continues at coordinate 15,528 of CAUYQU010062456.1, read as the reverse complement.
ATCATTCTCCAGGATTTAAAAATGTGGAAAGTTACCTGTTTGACATAGATTAAGGAACATATCCTTTAACAGCCGCAGTGGCTCTCTGAGAGAGAATTCATCCATGAACTCAACATTATTTATAGCACTTACTCTGTACAAGGCAACATATAGGAGTTATGGTTACACCAAAGGACGAATAGGATAGAGGAAAACTGTTCCTGTCCTTATATCCCGGTTGGGGAAACTGACATGAAACAAATAAATAGGAAACAAATTACATAATTATGAAGAAATATAGGATGGTCTAGGAGAGTATAAACTGGGATACTTAATTCAGAGGTTAGTAGAAATGCGTCCTTTTTACTGATTTACTGGTATTGGGCATTGACATGTCATCATTTGCTATTAAATAGAGCCTGAGAATGTTATCAGCAGGGCTGCAATAGGAAGAGCAGCTGATGCCATTATGCAGATCCCTGGCTTAGAGCCAAAGACCCGGAGACAGCAGTTGGCAAGACATGGCCATTTTCCAAAGGGTTGCCTCCCCTAAAGCACAACTATCTCCTCGCAGTGTGCAGGGCCCTGTCTGATCCTCCCAGCTGGCTTTATTGGATAATTGCAGAAGCCTCTGATTCTAGCAGAAGTGGGACAGACAGGTCAACATTACTCATGAAAAATATACTTGACAGTTTTTTTTTTTTACTCTTAAGCTGCCAATGCTTTGTTCATAAAGCTTCATAAATATGTTTAAACCAACTTTTCTGGGTGATAAATAAAAGAGAAAATTTGAAACATTCAAAATGTATTTATCAAAAGCCAATCTCTTCTCTTTTAATTATTTATTAATGGGCTTCTTCTATTCATTTTTATAGTTCACATTTATTGTTAATATAACAGGAACCTAAGTATAAGCATCCTCAACCTACTCTTTATGTATTTTTTGTTGTGAATTTTTATTTTTACTCCTTAGAGAGAGTTTTCTTCCTAAAATTTGGTTGCACTATTTTGTGTCAAATAATTTTTTAAAAATCCAATTATTTCTCTGTTCTTGTGTTGCATTCTGTCACTCCTGTCTCCTGATTGCATCTACCCTCATTCTACCTTCTACCATTTTTTTTTCCAGAGCCAGGTCTTGCTGTGTTTCTCAGGCTGGTCTCAAACTCCTGAGCTCCAGCAATCCTCCCTCATTGACCTCCTGAGTAGCTGGGGTTATAGGCATGTACCACCACACCGAGCTTAATTCTTGCTTTTTCTCTGAGTAACAGTTCCTGCATAGAACTCTATTAATCCTCTGTTCTCTATTCATAACTTCCAGAAATCTTTGTTCGTTGGCTTTCCTTAAAAAAATAAAAAATAAAAATAAAAATAAAAAATCCTTTCTGAGTCTGTAGTCTTTCTACAAACTTAGACCTAAACACCTAAAGTTTCATTATGTTCATTCACCATCTCTACGGGAAATTTTCTACAGAGGGCTGTCCCATTGTATCTTTTCCCTCCCTTGAGTCAAGATCAGTCTCAACTGGCTAATCTCTTTTACTCATACCTTCCAAGTTGTGTCTGAGTTCATTGACAGCCCCTGTACCCACCCTACCACTTCCATTTCTCCATTCAATCTTAAATAAACTCACCTCTTTCCTTCCTTTTCCCCTTCAGCTACCCAACATACACAACACTTTTCAGTCTTAGAAAGATTGAACATAACATTTTAAAATACACCTTTTTTTTTTTTTTTTTTTTGAGATGAAGTCTTGCTCTGTTGCCCAGGCTGTAGTACAGTGGTACGATGCAACCTCAGCATTCCAGGTTCAAGCAATTCTCTTGCCTCAGCCTCCCAAGTAGGTGGGACTACAGGTGCCCATCACCACACCTGGCTAATTTTTGTATTTTTAGTAGAGATGGGGTTTCACCATGTTGGCCAGGCTGGTCTCAAACTCCTGACCTCAGGTGACCCACCCACCTTGGCCTCCAAAAGTGCTGGGATTACAGGTGTGAGCCACTGAGCCTGGCCTAAAATATTGCATTTATTATGTCTTGTTCCAGCTCTAATGAATGTTCCTTCTTCTTTGGGGAACGTTGTGGTATGTGGTTGACTGTGATGCTCACATATAGCATAAATTACAATGAAAGCAGACAGAAAGAGCACTGAAGTGTTGTGTTCAAATCTCAAACTCTCTCTCACAAGGTTTGGGACTCTCTGGGTCTCAGTTGTTTTTTTTGTTTGTTTGTTTTTGTTTTTGTTTTTCTGTAAAATGAAGGAATTGGATGCCACATAATCTCTAAGACTCCTTTTAGGTCTAGAGTTCTATGATTCTATTTATGTCTCAGTAGATATACCTCACATTCATATGTACATATGCATAACCTCAATGTACGTATGCATAACAAAGTTGACTCTGCAGGAAGTCAACTTTGTTCAATATTCTCTTTAATATCTATTCCAATTTTTGTTTTGTACCATTTTTACCTTTTCAGAAAATCAGATAATTAAGATTCTAATGAAGTTTATTTTTCTTTTCTCATTCTTTTAAGAATTTTTTCCTTTCTTGCCTTCATCACTCTATAGTTGTTTATACCGAATCTAGACCTACATATTTGTCACTAAAATGAAAATAGAATCCATCTGTTCCTGTCATCTTTATAATAATATTATTTTTGTATGCTACAAGTTACATATGCTCTTTCTTCTAGTTATATACAATACTGGCCTTAAATCTGAAGTCCAATTTTTAAAAATAATATTTAAAATAAGAATAAAGTTGATCATAGAAGTATTTGAAAAACAAGAAATTTTGCACATTCCCAACATTCAGAGACAACAACTGTTATTTTTTAAAAACAAAATTGGAATCATACTTTATATATTTTTTCTCCTGATGCTTAGATATACAAAATAGACTGCCTCTACCATTTCTAATTCTGTCCCCTTTTTATTTATATAGCTTCACTTTTCCATAAACAATAGATTCCTAAGCTCTAATAACCCTTTACTTTCACTGAGTATGCACAGAAATTTTTGCTTATTAATGTTTCATTAGCATTTTTCTCATGCAGTATATTTACAGTTTCTATTGTTATGCATATTGCTGAGGGCTGCATGAATATTCTTGCCTTATTTCAAGCTTTATCCATAATGTATCGGAATGCTAATCACATTTTGCCTAACATTTTTGTATATTTCACACAATTAGAAGGCCACCCATATGCTGGCTCTGTTTTTAAATGATTTATGCCTGATTGTATTGATTACTGTCACCTGAGACAAAAGCACTAGTTCAAGCTCTTTTAAGTCATTCTGTTATTGGTTTCAACATACTGGAAAGTCTAGTCTGTTATCTTCTTGTAATGTAATTTAGGTCTGAGGTACTATCCTGCCACTGGCTACCAACTAGTCTTTGCAAATAATGAAAAAATTTTAGTCTGAATTTTCAAATGTTGAGTGCCTCTAATTTCTACTATTCTTTTGTTAGCTTCCTTAAATGAGATAGCAAAAAGCACTACTGTCATGGATTTTATTATTCCCTTTTCTCAAAATCAAACCAAATGTATCCGCCGAAGGCTTATTTTAATGGTCGGGGAATTATTTGCAAATGCAGTGGTAAGCCAATCTGTTCCAGGAATTCTCTTTTTCCTCATGAACTTTATTATGCTTTCTAACTCTCAGCTGTTCGCCTCTGCCACTTAAAATCCAGTCTCCCATTAGGAAAATAAACAGTACAATCCCAGAGCATTAGAAGGAATCTTATTTCATCCTGCTTTCTGATTACTTGCATAATCTTAAGAGGCTCTCTTGCAGAGTTGGACTGTGTGGACATTCATCATTCTGCAGAGGTCTTTGTGTCACTCACGGAAATTGCTGACTTCCTTTTTGTTTTTGTTTTTGTTTGAGACAGGGTCTCTCTCTGTAGCCCAGACTGGAGTGCAGTGGCATGATCATAACTCACTGCAACCTCCAACTCTTGGGATCAAGCAATCCTCCCACCTCAGCTTCCTGAGCAGCTAGGACTACAGGCATGCACCACCATGCCTGGCTAATTTTTTTTATTTTTTGTAGATTTGGGGTTTACCTTTGTTGCCCAGGGTGGTCTCAAACTCCTGAGCTCAAGTGATCCTCCTGTCTTGGCCTCTCAAAGTGCTGGGGGTATAGTGTGAGTTACCACATTAGCCTCATCTTGGTTTCTTAACTGATATTTAAGCAAACAAATGAACATTTTCTCCTTTATCTGATTTACATCTTTTAGTATGTCTCTGAATAAAACTTTTTTTGTTGTTTTTTGAGACGGAGTCACCCTCTGTCACCCAGGCTGGAGTGCAGTGGCGTGATCTTGGCTCGCTGCAACCTCCACCTCCCAGATTCAAGTAGTTTTTCTACCTCAGCCTCCCAAGTAGCTGGGACAACAGGCGCACGCCACCATGCCCAGCTCATTTTTTGTAGTTTAGTAGAGACGGGGTTTCACCATGTTGCCCAGGCTGGTCCTAAACTCCTGAGCTCAGGCAATCTGCCCACCTCGGCCTCCCAAAATGTTAGGATTACAGGTGTGAGCTACCACGCCCAGCCATCTTGAATAAAACTTTGACTTGAGTCAGCGCCCTTTTTCACCGTTCATAAATGTGTTTTTCCCATTTCTTCTTTACTTTCAGTGACTTCTTCTTCTCTCTGAGGCATTCCCATTCCTTTGGCTGCCCTCCTGGTGTTGCACACGGATCCCCCCTCCCCAGCCTGCCTTCCTGCACCTTACCGCCTGTATCTCATGATCTGACATCCCTCACCAGTTTCACATACTCTAAGGCATTTTCCTCAATGACTCTTCTGATTGCAAGCACAAAGAACAGCTACTCTCACTATTATCTTTCACTCTACATTGTTCACAAAATTCCTTACTTCCTATGCTATTCATACTTTTTTAGTTTTGCTTTTCTATTTTAATGTTTGTTCACTGTTGAGAATGAGAAGATGAAAGCTGAATGGAAAAGGAATCAAAGAGCATGTTTTTAAAAGTCTACATTTAGAATGAATGATAGCCACTAAATATCAGCATGAACAACTAGGGCCTTTCAGCAGAGACTTCAGAGGACCTCCTCATCCTGTATTAAATACAATATAAGGGCACAAAAAGAGGCGTTCATAGGGAGACATCTATACTTGGTAAGCAGGACTATGTGTGTGCATGTATATGTGTGTTTCATGAAGGCTCAAACCATAGTATTAACTGTTTCACAAAGTGAACAGCCAGTCTTTATTGAAATGAAAACTTTTGTTGAGGCGGTTAGTAACTATAACTTTGGCTTATTCTATGGAGCTTTACTGGTCTCTGAAAGCCACCTCCACTCCAAATATTAACACTGAACCACCAGAGCTTCCTTTAGCCTCTAGGCTCCCTGAACTTTCTGCAAAGACTGTCACAAGAATTCTACATGGAAGGATCAACTCTTGGAGCGTGGAGGCAGTTTCAGCATAAAAAAAAAAGATGATAGAGAACTCAGCATTCCTTTTCTAAAGTTTATACATTGTGTGTGTGTGTGTGTGTGTGTGTGTGTCTTGAAATTAGGAATGGTGAATGCTCTTGATTTCAAAGCTCAGTGGCATAAAGAGTAACCATGTTCTCTCACAAAATTTTTTCCATCTTCATAAATGGAATATTTGGCTTCTATAGACCATAATCTGACCAGAGTGACATTTTGCAAGTTTTTAAATTATAAAATATTTTTTCTTGGATTCTTACAAAAACCATGACATTCTGTGTTCCAAATATGTTGATTTGGCAGTTCCTCAATTCATCAGCCTTTTGTGTTATCTGTTCTCTTAACAACTTTTGGCAGTGGTTGCAAGAATGTTCTAGAAGCAATTTTTTTTCTGATGACTTTTTCTCTTTGTTTTATTTTCTTTCTTTCCCTTCCTTGCCATCTTAATTAACTTTTGCTCCATAACAGATTATCCTCAAACTTAGCTATTTAAAACAACAAACATTTATTATCTCACAGTTTCTGTGGGTTAGGAATTCAGGAGCATCTAAGAGCAGTCATTCTGGCTCTGAATCATAGTCAAACTGTCTTCCATGGCTGTGTTCATCTGAAGGCTGGACTGGGGCTGGAGGCTCTGCTTCCAAGATGGCTCACTCAAAAGGCTATGGGTAGCAGTCTTTAGTTCCTCTCCACAGCATTGCTTGGAGTTTTACTTTTGTGTTCTCATAACATGGCTGCTGGCTTTCCCCAGAGCAAGTGTTTTAGAGAGAGAGAGAGCAAGGAGAAAGTCTTATTTCCTCTCATCTGCTAGTTTAGGAAGTGACATGCCATCTCTTCTATCATATACTGTTCATTAGAAGCAAGTTGTTAAATCCAGCCTATATTCAGGAGAAAAGGAATCCAGCTCCACCTCTGGAGAAATAATTATTAAAGAAATTGTTCAGGCCTGGCGTGGTGGCTCACACCTGTAATCCCAACACTTTGGGAGGCCAAGGGGGGCAGATCATGAGCTCAAAAGTTCGAGACCAGTCTGGCCATGATGGTGAAACCCCATCACTAAGAATACAAAAACTATCTGAGTGTGGTGGTGGGCACCGGTAATCCCAGCTACTCGGGAGGCTGAGGCAGTAGAATTGCTTGAACCTAGGAGACGGAGGCTGCAGTGAGCTGAGATTGTGCCACTGCACTCCAGCCTGGGTGACAGAGCAAGACTCTGTCTTGGAAAAAAAAAAGGAAAAAAGAAATTGTTCATACATTTAAAAATCATCACGCCTACCTTCTTTTCCCTCGCTTTTTGGGAATTCTTGTTTGATGAAAAGGAACCAGGGTAAGACAACACCCATATTGCTTTTTTCTTCCAGAAATAAAGATAATGTCCCCAGAGGAAACACAGTAGCAGAGAAATAGAACGAGAAGTCAAAATTTACCCTCACTTCTATAGTTAAGGAACTTAGTGATCTTGGGTGAACCACTTAACCTTATCTGCCTTGCTTTTATTCATTGTTAAGATCTAGACACTCTTCATGATTCCTTTTAAATCCAAAATTCTATTTTACTTCCTATATTTATTTTGCAGGGAAGTACTACTTAAAATTTGTTCTTTCAGAGCCCCAGAGATAGAATTCCTAGTTCTTTGGGTCTCAATCGCTATGTAATCCAATTAGTCACATACTGTGCTCCAGTCTTTTTTAGCTTTACCTCCCATTGGTGATACATGAGTTTAAAATCAATATCCTACCAATATCAGGGTCCCAACAGGAAAGAGGTGGCACAAGCAATTAAGGGGAGTTCAATAAAGACATTATTTACAATGATATGCACAGGGTTCAGGGAGACCAACAAAGGACATTGAAATACCTTCGGGCTGTAACACCAAGGAAATATGACCACTCTTAGGCTCAAACTGGAAAAGGAAAACAACTATTAGTGAAGCTCAGAAACAGAAAGGGCCCTAACGACAAAAGCTGCAATCTTTGGTGTGGAGATGGAACCTGTTTGTAGTGATTACATAAGGAGGGAACTGAGGGATTAAATATCTTGATTCCTCTGTTGTTTCCTTTCACCTCTGACATCTCATTGATTGGCCAAACTCAACTTTGGCTGCCTAGAGAATAGATCTAGTACATGAAAAATAGGAAGCACACCTCCAAAACAAGGTTAAAATTACACATTGAACATAACATAGGAATAATTAAAACATGATAAATAAAATCAAACCTACATAGGGGGAACTCAATAGGTTGTGAGTACTCACAGGTAATCTGGAGGATCTACCTGTGTGCCACCTTAGGGGGACAGGATTGATGAATTATAACCATACCTAAGAAAAATTGTATTTATTTAATTATATTGTACTCTGGAAAATTAATGTGTAAATGGAAGTAGGGGAGTCTACAAAATGGATATTGAGAAAGACTGTGATAGCCCCTCTATCAGTGCCCAGAGGGACAGTGCCTTGAGCCATGAACACAGATATCTTCTGTGAAGCAGATAATGGTTGTACAGTGCAGATGAGTGCACTGGCCTATCCCTGTTTGGTGACACTGCATTAAGACAATGCAACTCACCCCCATTCTTATGATCCATTCTCTGAACAAGCCATTGATGGCAACCTGGCTCCCACTTAGATTTGTCTATTATGAAAGAATGTGCTGATCAGAGAATGCAAATAGCCAAATATTTCAGAATTTTTTTTTAGTATAAGTCAACAGATTGGTCTTCTGGTGGCTGTGCCATTGTGAGCTTGGCTAAGGTGTGTCCATCCCTAAGAGGTATACACAGATCGGGGAACAGATCAGATTTCTGCTCCTACAAAGCCCCAGAGGCAGCCTCTGGACTGAGGGAACACCCAGCATGGAAGCCAAGTCGGCCTGTGAGTGCCTGCCATGTGCTTCCCGGCACCACCTCTCCACTCCTGTGTGCTTCGCCTGTCTTGGCACCTGTCATGGTTTACTATAATTGCTTGTTTAGTTGTCTTGTTTCCATTGCTAGGCTCCAAACTTGGTGAGGACAAAGACCATGTTAATAACTATTTGTGGAAATGAATGAATAAAAGAACAAATGAACTTGTCAAGGTGTGTTTGCAGATCTTCCCAAAAGTTACCCAACCTCATTCTGCATTTTTTAAACCCCCAACAGGAAACAGTCATTCTGCAAAATTTGTCTGAACTCCAGCACCTTAAATCAACATCTTGCTTTATGGCTTGTTTGGAGCTCTTATTCTCCTCTGCACCTGCTTCCTCATAGAGCATCCTTCTGCTTTATCTTTCACTATTCCTCATTTGGAGCTAAGTCCTAATCCGTTTTCATCTCTGACAATAGTGTTTCACTTGAGCCTTAGCCTTTTTCATTTAGCTTCACCATAATGCTCTTAGCTAGGCCTGCTTTGATCACATTTTCTCGTTTTATTCCATTCTTTCTGCCTTTTTAAAATAATAACTAGGTGCTCAGAACTTCCGGGTTTTATTCATTTTCCCTTTTTTGTTCCTAATTTTCTTTCCATTTCTATTCCTTTCCCCCTGCTCTCACTGCCTTGAATCGTGTTTCCCTGGCCCTTCCCCCTTCTTTACTTCGACTTGCACCTCCATCCATATCAAGTGAGGCCCAATGCTTCTCTTTTGTCAAAGAGCCTGTATGTTCCTGGCTACAGCTGCTGCCAATGCTTCTATGCCTCACTGCCTGGCTCTGACAAATTAGATTTGATACGCCACTAAAAAAAAGTTTTGTAGTGCAAATTTTCAAAGATAAATACAATTGGGGAGCATATTAGAAAGAACTCCTGTCCGCTTCAGCCATGATTAACATTTGCCAGTTTCTTGGTGTGACCTTCTAAGAGTTTTGCCTTACTAAGCTACTATTCTCTGTGCCTTCAACCTGCAAGTAGGAAGCAGCTCAGAATCAGACGCCCTCCTGAACCATGTCCAGGTAGACTTGACTGCTTGCTCCCTTCTCTGAACAAACTTCTGTGGAGATCTCAGCACACCATTCTGATATCATGCATTTTCTTCTGTCTCTCCTCCTCTTGACTATGAGCTCTTTAAGGGTAGGAGTTTTATTTTCTTTATCCCTAGCACCTTGCACACAGTTCCTGACACTTAATGGCCCTTCACAAAGACATTGTTGAATGAATGAATGAAAAAACACACTGCAATGACTTATCTCTACTTCAAGTTTAAAAATTCAGCTATGCTGGTCACTTCTCTTCAGTGGTCTACTCTCCCTTATCTAATTTCCAACTTTTTTCTCTGAAGAAATGCAACTTCTTGGTGGGGCGTTGTGGTTCACACCTATAATCCCACCACTTTGGGAGGCCGAGGTGGGCAGATCATGAGGTCAAGGGATCCAGACTCTCCTGGCCAACATGATGAAACCCCATTTCTACTAAAAAAAAAAAAAAAAAAAAAATTAGCTGGGCATGGTGGCGGGCACCTGTACTCCCAGCCACTCAGGAGGCTGAGGCAGGAACCATCACTTGAACCCGGGAGGCGAAGGTAACAATGAGCCCAGATCCCGCCACTGCACTCCAGCCTGGCAACAGAACGAGAATATCTTTAAAAAAAAAGAAAAAAAGAAAAAAGAAAAAAGAATTCAGTTTCTCAGTTGATACAGTTTATGTGTTTTGATATAATTATTGATAGAATATCTGCATTCTATATAGCAATCATTTGGTCTCTAAATAATATAATCACCAACAATGTAGCAATTACTATGTGCCAGGCACTGTACAAACTCCTTCTCAGATGTTATCTCTATTAATCCTAAATCGCAAAACCCCATGAGCTGGAAACTATATTATCTCCATTTTTCAGATAAGAAAGTCAAGATCCAGGGAGAATAAGTAACTTGTCAAGATCATATCACAGATGAGTAAAGGAGACAGTATTTAACCCTAGATCTATTTGATTCCTGAACTCGAGCATCTAACCACTATGCTTACTGCCATGGAAGTGGTCTTTATCTTTGGTTGGCTTAGTGCTATTCGCATCCAGCCAATAGCTCTAAATTTTTCTCTCTAGAAACTTTGTCCAAAATAAATATGAAATCACTCTACTCCTAAAGCTTAAGCCGTGCTCTTTTTGTTCTTTCACCCTTGGCAATGGAATCACTGCAAAAATGTCTCTGGAAGTCTTCCCCAGTGAGTTTGTAATCTGAGTTCCCACACAATATCCTCATGCGAGCCCTTGTTGACTGCTTTTCATCTTATCTGGATGACAAATCGTACTTCAGATGGCTTCATAATCTATTCTTTCCTTCAGGGACTGAATAAGTCTTTTCCTTTTCCTTGTGGAAGCATAAGTCCATGTCTTTTTTCTTTCCATTTTTTTTTTTTTTTGGTCCTTAATTCTTCTACATTTTTCATGTTCCATCACTTCATTCAACCTGGTCTTCAAATCTTCCTATCTTGGACTTACTACTTCACGTCTCTGCGAGAGTAGACATACATCTTTGCATGATCAGTATCACTTTGGGGCATTACCCTTCACACTTATCCTTCTCAATCCATGTGTTCTGGTGGACCTGGCCTTACCCCCTGCTCCAGAGATGGACACATATCCAGGCCTAATCAATGGCAATTACTTCAGCCATAGTGATTGTGTCAGGATGGCCACATGACTGACGATGAACCAATCAAATCCTTTAAGGAACTTGTGCTGTCAAGCAAGTCACTCCTGAAATTGCAGGTACCAAGGATGATGTAAACCTGAAGCTGCTGGGGGCCATCTCTGCCACATGTGGAAAGAGCCTGCTTGACAATGAATGGAGCTCTCACAGAGGATGCAGTAGCAAGAAATGGAGATTTAGCTGGGCGTGGTGGCAGGCACGTGTGGTCCCCACTACTCGGGAGCCTGAGGCAGGAGAATCATTTGAACCCAGGAGGCAGAGGTTGCAGTGAGCCGAGATTGTGCCACTGCACTCCAGCCTTGCGACAGAGCAAGACTCTGTTTCAAAAAAGAAAAAAAAAAAAAAGAAATGGAGAAATATATACTCCTGACCCTGTAAATTAAACCATGCCTAAAGTCACCTCAACCTCTGAACGCAAAAGCCATTAACAGGAAAGCATTCCACAGAGTAGATCCCTGTTACGAAGAGAAAGAGAATACCCACCTTCACAAAATGTAAACACTCTATTTGATTGAGTATTATGGGAGGAGGCAGATATAAGAGTAAGAAGTCTCAAGCCACACCCTGAGCTGGCCTAAGGGGCCCCATAAAAGTTCCTTCAGAGCCACAATGGAAATCAGCAAGCTGAGCTAAGAATAGTTCTGTTTTATTTTCCGTACTGGGCTTCAAAATCAGGCTTCTGAAAAAAGGCTCTCTCTGTTGCTAACAAAAGCAAAAACAAAAATTTTCTGGAAATCATTGACACAACGCTCATGTTAGTTCTCCCAGAAACCCAACCTCTACTTTCTAAATCCTGCTTTGCATCCTATTTTGGCCATATTTATATCCCCAACTACGCAATCATTTAATTGCATTTCATACTTTATTTTTTCTCTCTTGTAGTCGCTTGGGGGTGATAATTCGGGCATCTCCTCCACACACTCCTCTCTCCTGTCTCATGGGTGTCAGCCAATTCAGCTATACAATAAAATTCAAATTCAGCAAATACTCATTGAGCACAAGGTAGTAAGACGTACTATATTGTGTAACATTCGATGTGCTATATTGTTTAACATTGGACATGCTATATTGTGTAACATTTGTGAATTCTTTCAACTCCCTGAGATGTAGGTAGCTATTGATATTTAAGTCTGATGAACGCAGTGAGGTGATCATCTCAAAGGTCACAAGGTAAATTGTTGACAGAGCTAGAGGTGCAACCTGGACCATAGGTACATATGAAGAGCCCAAACAGATAGACTTGGATTTAAATCCTGATTTGTTACTTACTAATTTTTGGAACTTGAGCAAATGATTCAGCCTCCGTGAGCCTTTATGGATAGTTTTCTATCCATAAAATGAATATCCTCTACTTGATAGTGACATATGTGGATCGTATTAAATAATGTATTGAACACATTAGCACAAAGTGACCTCAGCAACTGTTACTTTCCTTCCACTTCACCAGAAAATAACTAGGTTCCTCTATCCATAATGATCTGCACATTAAAATGGACTCTACTAAGATGTTAACTCCCTTTAAATACTGATTTACAGTTAGATGCTCATTCATGTAGAACATATTATGCTACAAGTCGTTAATCCTTAGTCATTTCTTTTTTTTGTTTTGAGATGGAGTCTCGCTCTGTCCCCAGGCTGGAGTGCAGTGGCACGATCTAGGCTCACTGCAACCTCCACCTCCTAAGTTCAAGCGCTTCTGTCTCAGCCAACCGAGTAACTGGGATTAGAGGGGCACACCGCTATGCCTGGCTAATTTTTTGTATTAGCAGTTTGGGAAGCCGAGTGGGTGGATTACCTAAGCTAAGGAGTTCAAGACCAGCCTGGGCAACATGGCGAAACCCCGTCTGTACTAAAATACAAAAAATTAGCCAGGTGTGATGGCGCACGTCTATGGTCCCAGCTGCTCAGGAGGCTGAGGCGAGAGAATCACTTGAACCTAGAAGGCAGAGATTGCAGTGAGCCGAGATCATGCCACTGCACTCCAGGCTGGGTGACAGAGCGAAACTCCATCTCATTAAAAAAAAAGAAAAAGAAAAAGTAAAAATACGGAACTTCTCTATATAACTTTTCCGGGGTTTTTCTTTTCTTTTGAGACGGAGTCTCACTCTATCGCGCAGGTGGGAGTGTCATGGCGCAATCTTGGCTCACTGCAACCTCTGTCTCCCAGGTTCACATAACTCTCTTGCCTCAGTCACCTGAGTAGCTGGGACGACAGGCATGCGCCACTATTAATTAATTTTTTATAATAATTTTATTATCATTTTATTAAATGCCCAATTAATTTTTTAATTTTTAGTAGAGACGGGGTTTCACCATGTGGCCAGAATGGTCTTGATCTCCTGACCTCGTGATCCACCCACCTCGGCCTCCCAAAGTGCTGGGATTACAGGCTTGAGCCACTGCGCCCAGCCGCTCTTCCGGGATTTTTCTATTTCTTTTTTCTGTACCTACAATGGAGGATTAGAAGACGACCCAGAGAAGCTATGACAAGGGGGAAGAAGAAGAGAAGTTATTTTGCCATTACTTTTGCCCTTTGGCCTTTACTACTTAAAAATCCCTAAATGTGTTCTGCATTTCTTCCTTGTGCCCTATCTATTAAAATAAAACAGCCCTCCTTTTATTTTTCAAAATGGTTCTTAGGACTTTCTCTAATTCATGCACCCATATATTTCCTGACTTTTCTTTCAGTAAGGATCATTGACTAGCAGGAACTTACTCAATGGCTTGGTTTGTTGACATTTGCTCATAAGGGTAATTCTGAGCTCAGGTGTTGCACCCTCTTCTTTCTCCTGTAAACTGCTTCCAGGTAACATGACTCTCAGTGCCCACCCTGAGCTTGTGATAGGCTGTCCTGGTATCACCCTGTTATAGAGGAGTCTGTGCCAAACTAAGCTCACATTGCACTTGATTTGATGAGTCTTGCAGCTCTGGGCGTGAGTATCTGGCTTGGGTATCAGCAGACTAATTCCAGCGCCTCTTCCTCTGATTTGTTGTTGCATTTGGGCCAGCTACTCAGCTTCTGAATGCCTAAATGTTCACGTCTGTAACATTAAGATAATGCCAACTTTCATTTCAGCTTCTGGGAATAGAATTATGCTGTATAGGAACATTGATGTTCCCATGGTAACAGTCATGTAATGTATCTAGCATGCCACTGGAGGCAATAAATTATTTATAAGTACATGTAACAATTCCTAACTGACATGGTAATAAAAAAAATTCTTACAGGAAATCCTGGAGATATACTTTCACATTAATTTGCATTCATTATTTGAAGGAGAGTTCATCAGTCTGCTCCAAACCACCTAATTCTAAATTTGCAGAATAAAATCAATTAGCAGACCCTGGAGCTGCTGAGTTCAAAAGCAATACAGAATGCTTCCATAACCTGTGTAAGGAGAAGGAAAAGAATGGCTTCCTGGGACTAATTATTAAAACCAGGGAGGAGTCAATGGATGTGGCTTATCTAGGAAGAGATGGCTCCAACTTTCAACCATCTGAAGAAAACAGGAAATATTAGGTAGTGCTACGAAAAACAAATTTGTTGTAATATTATTTGTTACTATGATTTGGAGACACTTTAAATATATTAAAAACCAAAATAATAATAATTATCATCATCCAGAAATAACCAATATTAGCATTTTGGTTTAGAGCCTTCTCATCTTTTTTCTATACTTATATTTTTCCAAATATTATTTGTAACGTGCTTTTTGATTTGTGAACAGTTTCCCAGGTCATTAAAATTTTTCCAGAGCACAATTGGCTGAATATAGCATCATGGGGGTGTCACAATTTATTTAAGCAATTTGCAATTATTAAACATTAGCTTGTGTCCTGAATTGCCTTTTAATTAAAATCAATTCATGTATCAGTGTGAGACCTCATATTAATTTAGCTGATGTATTTTAGACCTACCCATGATGCATCCATAATACTTCAATTACTAACAACACTCTCTTCTTTCCCAGCGCGTTTGTTATAAGTCAGATATGCCCAAAGTTTCCTTCAAAAACAAATTCCTGAAAGGAAAGGGCTCTTAATTGAATTTTGTTTTTCCATTTTCTTTGGTTCTTGCATTTGGACCTTGTGCCTAAAACATTGTTTTATTTATTTATTTCTTTTTGTTGTTGCTGTTGCTATTTTCTTTATTTGAGACAGTCTCGTTCTGTCGCCCAGGCTGGAGTGTAATGGTGTGATCTCGGCTCACTGCAACCTCTGCCTCCCAGGTTCAAGCAATTCTCCTGCCTCAGCCTCCCAAGTAGCTGGGATTACAGGCGTGTGCCACCACACCCATCTAATTTTTTGTATTTTTTTTTTTTTGAGCTTTTATATTTGCCTTTATTCTTCATTTAACTTTTTAAAACACTACTATAGTTGATTAAAACAAAAACAAGAGCAAGTAGTGAGCATATTATGATTACAGTCCTTACTCCTTCACTACTGCACATAAAATGCCGGCAG
>CAUYQU010062455.1:0-14261 GCA_963574635.1 Cheracebus regulus | reverse complement strand
AAAAAAAAAAAAAAAAAAAAAAAAAAAAAAAAAAAAACAGAAATAGGAGAGGCAGAATGAACAAAAAGATACCAAACATGCTTTTCCCAATATTGCACTTTTTTCCCCTTGGGCTCTTGTCAAAAGCAGTATCACCTTTGGGATACCTTTGATATTGTACAGAATATATTACTTTTGTATACCTACAATTTTACCTTCACACATAGTAATATCAACATGAATAACTGTATACTTTATACAGATGCTTCTTGCCTTTCGATGGGGTTATATCCTGATAAACCCATCGTAGGTTAAAAATAGTGTATATAATAAAATGCATGTAATACATCTAACCTATCAAACACCATAGCTTAGCTTAGACTATCTTAAACATATTTGGAACACTTACACAAGCCTGTAGTTGGGGAAAATTACCCAACACAAAGCCTATTTTATAATAAAATATTGACCATCTCATGTAACTGGTTAGATACTGAAAGTAAAAAACAGAATGGCTGTATGGGTACTCAAAGTATGGTTTCTACTGAATGTGTACAGCTTTCTTCACATCATGGTAAAGTGGAAAAATTATAAGGTCCCCATCATAAACTGGAGACTGTGTGTATGTTTTCTATGTGCTTGACAATGTTTTAAGTGCATTTCATATATTAATTCATTTAATCTCCACAACAACCATATGAGTTAGGTTGTTTTATTTCACAGGAAATGAGGCACAGCACAGTTAAGTAACACATTCACAGTCACATAGCAAGTAGCAGATCAAGGAGTCAACTCCAGGCAGTCTGGCACCAAAGTACATGCACTCCACCACAACATTATGCTGCCTTTCCTCTTCTTATTCTTATGACAAACCAGAGTAACTAAATAAACCATACTGATAATGCCTAATTTAGGTTATCAGGACTTACTTGAAAGTTGCAAACCCTGTCTATTCTAGAATTCAGCCAAATAACTCCAATTATCTCTCCCTCTCCCCATTCATTAAAACTTCTCTTCAGTCCACCACAGGGAACTCTTAACCACCATTTCATGTTTCCATGTGGAGGGCCTTCCCTAGAGAAACACCTTAACTCCCTCTCTACCCTTTCTTACCACTCCCTATGAAAGAAAAATTGGGTTTATTAGACAGGTGAAATTGGAAGAACTAGGGCATCTCTCTCCCTCTTCCCACTCAGCAGGCCTGGGGGGCCAAACTCTGCAGATTCTAAAGAAAGGGCTGCCCTTTGACAACCCTTTCCTAGGAGATAACTTCTAAGTTCTTAGAATATCTGATAAAGGTAACTTTTTTTTTTAATCCCTGGGGCCCTAGACCACACAATATCAGCTTGACCTCTGAAGAAGCTAAAGACTGAAAACTAAGGTCAGCCACATCACTCTACCTTGTCTATGAAACTGACCCCCAATAAAAATGCTAAACAAACAGCAAGACTCAGGTGAGCTTCCTAGTTGGCAATGCTTCATTCATGTTGTCATTCATCATTGGTGGGAGAATGAAGCACTCTCAGTAGACCACCCTGGGAAAGGAAAATAGGAAGCTTGCATCTGGTCTCTCCTGGACTCTGCCCCATGTACCTAACCATAACAACTTTGCTGAGTTCTGTCAGTCCTTTTAGCAAATTATTGAATCTGGAGGTGGTCTTAGGAACTCCTAACTACAATTACTAATTCCCAAAGGCTATAACCAAACCACATGTTAAGCATTTACTAAGTTTTTCACTGACAGATTATATGATTCTGAAATCACCAGGTTAATGTTACAATCAGTTCCTGGGATTTGAAGTTTACCAACAACAATATAAACCTAGAGAAGGTGGAGAAAGAAGCCAGGAAAAAAAAACTTAGCAATTTCAGGGATATCTCTTTCTTCAAGTTTTTTTTTTTTTATTTGTTGTTAATTTCTTTAAAAAAAATTTTTTTTGTCAGATTTTTCTTTCCTTTTTTATTTTTAAAAAAATATTTAGTGTTCCTTGAGACATACTGAGATTCTTCGAAAAAATTAATTGGCTCCTGGTACTCTACTACTTTGACAGAGGAATAGGCTACTTTTCATTATTAATTCTACCTTTGTTAGCTGAAAATTGCCTTGGGGTTATTTGGTAAAGCAGAACTAATGGCAGTCTTCATTTCAAAAAACATTTTACGGAGTCCTTTAAATATTTAAAGATTAATCAGATAAATATACTTCCTGCCTTGAAAGACCTTATATGCAATATGCAATGAAGGACGTCAACAAAGGAACAAACAATAAAACTGAAAAGCATAAAAAACAACCAAAGGAATACACTTAAGGTTTATATAATTAAGAGATTTTCTGTTACTGCTTTTCTTCACCTTCTACTTCCTTAAATAGTATGGTAATGTGATTTAGTTACCTGTTTACAAATTCATAAACAAAAGGGACCATTACTCAAGCTCTCTTTAATTTTCACAATAACCTTTGCACTTTTATGGCTCCTATAAAATCTTATGGAAGAAATTCTGAGTTTTCTTTTCTGAACCATTATGCCTTGAACTTATACTGTATAAGCCAGATGTAAGTTTACAAAATATCACCTGTGAAAGTATTGACAGAACACTGATAATACAGTAGAAAAAAGTGAAATGAGTAAGAGCCTCCAATATTTTAAAATAGCAGATGGTCCACTGCAGTGGCTCACACCTGTAATCCCAGCAATTTGGGAGGCTGAAGCATGTGGATTATCTGAGGTCAGGAGTTTGAGACCAGCCTGGCCAACATGGTGAAACCCCCATCTCTACTAAAAATACAAAAGTTAGCCAGGCATGGTGGCAGGCGCCTGTAATCCCAGCTACTTGGGAGGCCAAGGCAGAGAATCGCTTGCACCCACGAGGCGGAGGTTGCAGTCAGCCAAGATTGTGCCATTGCACTCTGGCCTGGGTGACAGAGTGAAACTCCATCTCAAAAACAGAAAGTAAAATACCAGGCTCCTAATTATCTTGGAAAATTCACTACATAAAATTCTGATTTTATTCTATTTGAACATTCAGAAATTACTGATAAGACCCTCGTATTAGTCCATTTTCATGCTGCTGATAAAGATATACCTGAGACTGGGCAATTTACAAAAGATAGAAGTTTAATGGACTTACAGTTCCACATGGCTGGGGAGGCTTCACAATCATGATGGAAGGTGAATGAAAGGCACATCTTACATGGTGGCAGACAAGGGAAGAGACTTGTACAGGGAAACTCCCCCTTATAGAACCATCAGATCTCATGAAACTTATTCTCTAACATGAGAACAGTATAAGAAAGACCTGCCCCCATGATTCGATTACCTCCCACCAGGTCCCTCCCACAATACATGGGAATTCAAGATGAGTTTTGGGTGGGGACACAGCCAAACCATATCAACTGTATTATTATAAGAAAAAATATATTTAATGAGTAAACAATACCATCTTACCTTATAATTTGAACTTATAAAAATGAACATTTCAAGAAAAGAAGTTCTGGCCAGGCATGGTGGCTCACACCTATAATCTCAGCACTTTGGGAGAGACCGAGGAGGGTGGATCACTTGAGGTCAGGAGTTTGCCTGGTCAACATGGTGAAACCTTGTCTCTACTAAAAATACAAAAAATTAGCCAGGTATGGTGACACGTGCCTGTAATCCCAGCTACTGGAGAGGCTGAGGCAGGAGAATCACTTGAACCCAGGAGACAGAGGATGCAGTGAGCAGAAATCACAACACTGCACTCCAGCTTGGGAGACAGAATGAAACCCTGTCTCAGAAAAAAAAAAAAAAAAAAGTTTTGTAAAGGTCTATGACAATTTATTTGAATGGGATTTTCTGGGTCATTAATTAAGATCAAATAATCACAAGATCTTTCATTAAACAGAAAATAAGATGGAGAAGATGAAAACAATAATCTATCACATATATCACTATAACACAATCATTTAGTTAATGCATTAATTTTATATAGAATTATAATTCAGGCTTTTCTTATTGAATTCTATTAGGAGAATACTCTATACTCAATACTCTATTAGGAGAACAAATTGCCTATAATAGAATTCTAGCATTAACATTAAATACCAATTAATCAACACAGCTGCCCAGTCTGCATTTCACTGTTGCAAGAAAAAAAAAAGTGTAAAAATGTTCATTTGATTCATTGCATAAAATCTAACACTTTGGTTGGGGGAGAGGGGAAGAAGAGAGATGAAACAAAATCTGAAAAATTAAACTGGAGGAGGAAGAATGGTTAAAACAGACTTAAAAAAAAGAAAAATTCCTGAGCAGGAGAAAACAAAGAAATGAAAATTAAAGAGAAGTTGTTTCATGTCATACAAATTTTTCTGTATGACAAATTGCTGGCTTCAGAGTTAAGCTATATCATCTCCTCAGACAACGAAAAATATATATTCCTGTCTAATCGGTAAGACATTCAAATTCAACTGAGCCTTTTTTTTTAACTTTAAAAAATAGAGATGGGGGGTCTTGCTATGTTGTCCAGGTTCATCTTGAACTCCTGAACTCAAGCAATCCTCCCACCTCAACCTCCCAAAGTGCTGGGATTGCAAGTGTAAGCCACCGCACCCAGCTGAACTGAGTAATTAACTGCTTCCTATGAGCAAGGATGTACAAGGCTCATCAAATACTAAGAAAATCATGCAAAAGAGTGATTGCCCTTTTTGAGGTGTCTCTTTAGAAAGGCTTCTACTCATCATTTCAACCTTGCTGCTAACACTCTAAACATTGGAACTTCTTTTTGGAACTACATTCAGTCAGTTTACAAACCAACGTTTTTAGTCACAGTTAGTACAAAAACAAAAAACTTAAGGCCCTTTGACTGCTCTCCTCGTAATAACAATATTTGGTTATTTCCTAGTGTCAATTCCACATTCGGATTGATTTTTTTTTTTTTTTTTTGACAGGGTCTCGCTGTTACCAGGTTAGAGAGCAATGACACCATCTTGGCTCACTGCAACCTCTGCCTCCTACACTCAAATGATCTTCCCACCTCAGCCTCCCAAGTATCTGGGACTACAGACATGAGCCATCACACTGGGCTAATTTTTAAATTTTTTTGAAGAGAGGAGGTCTCACTATATGCCAGGCTGGTCTTGAACGCCTGAGCCCAATCAATCCTCCCACCTTGGCCTCTTAAAGTGCTAGGATTACAGGCCTGAGCCACCACATCTGGCCTCAGATTGTTAATTAACCACCCTTGAGGGAATTGGTAACACTGAGTTTCAAACTCTAAAGGAAAAATGAGAAAGAGAAGTTCTACTAAAGTTTGGCTCCTCCCATTAAAGCTATTGGCTATGAATGAGATAGTCTTAATTGGGGTTGGTATAATTTTGATATTCGTTTTTAAAATTTGGCACCTTTTCTGTTTATTCAGTCTCTGTTCCTTACTGGTTTTCTATTTGTGAAAGCTCATAAACTAAAATACTAAAAAATGGTAAACACAGGGAATGGAAAGAAAAACACTGGGAGGCCGGGTGTGGTTGCTTGTTGCCTGTAATCCCAGCACTTTGGGAGGCTGAAGCGGGAAGATCCCTTGAGGTCCAGAGTTTGAGACCAGTCCGGACAATAAAGTGAGACCTCCCCCCAACTCTACGGAGAAAAAAAAATACAGGGAGAGGGAAATGATCACTGGTATAAATTGTTTCCTTGTTCAATGTAATGACCGCTCACTACACCGATCTAAAGACAAAGCCCAGTGCCAGGCACGGGGAAATCTGCAGTCCTGGCCTGGAAGAGCTAGTTTCATTGGAACCCTAAATCCTTGGCACTTGCAATTGACCAGAGATGCACATGCCTAAAACCAAAACCTGGTGTGAATGAGGGGCAGGGAGGAGGAGGGCTGCGTTCCCCAAATTATCTCCCTGTTATTTTATTTTACTGTTGGTTCTCCAGACTTGCACAACTCACATTTCAGGGCACTGAAAGCCAGCTCATAGGACAAACGCCGCAAGGACTGATCCTCAGACTCGGACAAGGACCGCAGGGGTTCATTTCCATACTTGATTAAGACTTTCTGTGCCGACTTTTCGATTCGAATATCCTGAAAAATGTTCGCTGCCATGACATAAACAGAGTCCGGAAAGCCCGTTTTCTCGGGTACACCAGCTGAGCTTTTCCCACCGCACAGAGCCAGGGACGTGAGTTGGGAGATGATCTCGGGATTTTCTTCGTTGGAAAACTCCAGTTCGCCCGTGGAGTTCAGCATGTCTGCCCTTCGCCTGTCGTGAGTCCCTCACCCTGGGGTTAGAATTCGGATGTTCCAGGAAACGGCTTTCCTCGCATCTGCAGCATGGTCTCTGTGAAGAGAGAAGGGGATAGCAGTAAATCACTCTTTCTGCAGCACCCCTGTGGGGGCTCCCTCCATTATGGCCTTAAAGACTGAGCGGGGGCATTTCTTGGCCCATCCGAGCGTCCCAGACTTCAAGCCGGACAAGCCGCGCACGATACTTCCACACGCTCGAGGGAAAAAGGGCCAGGAGGGGTACGGCGGCGGCGGGAGAAGCGCCCCGAGGAGACCGGCGGCTTTCCCCGGGCCAGTCTGGGGGCAGAGCGGCCCCGGTAGCCCCGTCCGCGTCCCCACAGCCCTGTCACCGGCTCCCGCGACTCCTCCCTTACCCCGAGGGCGGGTGGATCCCGGGGCTTCGGGGAGGAAGACGCGGAGGCGGGCGTCGGCCACAGGCCCACTGCAGCCCCCGGACCGCTGGGCGACGGCTGCGACCCGCGAAGGCCGTTGGGTTCAAAGGCAGCCACTCCCACCGGCCGGATTCGGCTGGAGCGGGGTGGCGGCCTCCGGCGCACGGTTCACTCCGATACCGTGAAGTGGTGCGCGCCTCCGGGCCTGGCCCGGCCTCGCGCGTGAGGCCTTCGCAGACGTGGGGCGGAGAGGGGTGAGCGCCGAGAGGGGTGAGGGCTCAGCCTCTCGGGTCTCTGGCAGTCGACCGGTCCGGGGCCCAGTCTCCATGGCAACCGCGAGAGGAGGTGGGGCAGGGGGCGCGGCGCCGGCGGTTCCCGCGGGATTTGGCAGGTGCGGTCTGGGGTTGGGAGAGTCGCTCTTCCCTCTGCGCGGGGACACCTGTTTCAGCCCCTCCGAGCCAGAGGCCTCTCGCCCAGTTCCTGGACCGCAGCGGGCCGGAATGCGTGCCCTTGGCTTTGTTTATAAACATTTGAGGATATTTTTGAGGTTAGTCTGACACAGTTCCGTGATTTTCAGCTCGCAAGTCCCTGAAGAACCTGTTAAAAATGCACATTCTTTAAAGCATTTTTTTAATATAGAGGTTTTTTTTTTTTTGAGACACAGTCCAGCTCTGTCGCCCAGGCTGGAGTGCAGTGGCGCAATCTCCTCTCACCGCCACCTCCCCCTCCCGGGTTCAAGTGATTCTCATGCCTCAACTTCCCGAACAGCTGGGATTACAGGCGCCCGCCATGACACCCGCCTAATTTTTGCATTTTGAGTAGAGACGGGGTTTGACCATGTTGGCCAGGCTGGTCTCAAACTGCTGACTTCAAGTGATCCGCCCGCCTCAGCCTCCCAAAGTGCTGGGATTACAGTCGTGAGCCACCGCACCCGGCCTGTAATAATATTTTTTAATAACAGAGACGGGTCCCATTATGTTACCCAGGCTGGTCTGGAACTCCAGGGCTCAAGCAGTGCTCCCTCCTCAGCCTCCCAAAGTGCTGGGATTTCAGGCGTGAACCACTGCTTGCAGCAAAAAAAAATTGCAAATCCTTGGAACTCACCCCAAAGATTTGAGTCAGTGAGACCCAATAATTTGCATTTTTTCAGGTAACTCTGGCGACTCTGATGCAGTCGTCCCAAATACCACAGTTTGAAAAATTCAGGTATAGTTGAAAGACAACTGGTCCTAATTCCACCTCTGCCTTTCCTCAGGGATTTGCCCTTCCCTCATTAGTCTAAGGTCATGTCCATTTCCAGTCAGTAGTTAGTGGAATAAAGGGGAAAGAGAGAGCAGCCCATATTTTTCAATGACCTCAAAGGTGCACATATGACTTTGGCCCACATTTTATTGGCCAGAACTTAGTCATATACCTAGCAACAAAGGAGGTTGGTAAATGTGTCCAGCTAAAAATCAAGGGAACTATTGCTACAGAAGAAGGGGAGAATGGATAATGGAGAAAAAAATAGCAGTACAGATCTCCACCCAGGACCCCTTCTCCCAGAAATGCACCCACTTCCATTATCCCCAGAATACATCAAACGTTTCATAACAGTTTATGTATACGTGCATTCATTTGCTCATTTAACAAGTATATATTAAATTCTTGCTGTGTCCCTGGCATTGTGTTCAGCCCTGGAAGTAAAAGAATGAATGTATAGAAATGATCAGGGACCTTGCCCTCAAGAAATTAAAGATGGATATATGTGTATCTTAGCACTTTTTCATTTTTATTATAAATATTTGTGTACATACCTGTATTCCCCCTCCTTCTGCCATCTTTTTATCCACACAACACACACACTCTAAAATAGTCTTGTTATATCTTTATCTTTTCATTTTTATTACATATCTGTTTATTCTCAGATGCCAGCAAGATATCACTCTCACATACTTTCACACAGAAGATTACAAATATGGAAGGTGTCTTAGAGGTCATGATGTATTCTATCATGCATCACCCAGTACACAGTACAATATGCAGAAAATGTGATGCAATAGCTAGCTATATAAACTTTGAAATATTATTGTCATTCAAAATATAATTTGAGGAATTTCTTTAATAATAGTTCAATGTAAAAATAATGTTTTCACTATATTGAAAACAAGGTTTAATGAGTCTCTATCCCCAAGATAGAGCTTAGGCAAAGAGTTGTGGGTTAGCAAATTCATGGTTACTATTTACTTTAATCATGTGTATAAGCTTGCCTCCTTATTTCTCACTCCTGATTTATTGCCTCACTGTGGACTTAATGTATTTGACGGGAGGGTCAGATGAGAGCATATTAAATTTCAGTGAACACTGTAAAAAAGTAACCATAGAGACAGGCACATGAATTCAACTGTTGTGAAAGCAGGATAGTAAAAAAAAAAAAAAATTTTAAGTAGTCTTTGTTTAAGTTACACTCTGTAACATGACCAGAGCATTAAATCAGAGTTGAGTAGAAAATTAAAAGGTACCTGGGGCTTTCTGCCAAAGGAAATTGAAGGAATGATTTTCTTTCCCCAGGAGGTAGAGTATTTAAAATATTTGTAAATTAACATTCTTGCATTTGCTTAGAGTACTGCTATATGTTAGGCATGTGAATATTCAAAATATATCTGCTCACTTGCATCAATTTGATCTAGACGATATAAAACTGTGCCCAATTCCACTGAAGTCTGTTATAGAAATACAAAAAGCATAAAGAACATAAAGAATTTTAACTTGTGTTCTTAAACATCAGGACTCAACTTCCAGTTATTGCTTCTTAGAAACAGTATGGTAAATTTTCTTTGCAACATCTTTTGCAAATTCCTCTGTTACCTAGGCTGGAGTGCAACAGTGCAATCATAACTTACTGCAGCTTCGAACTCCTGGTGACTCAAGCAATTCTCCCACCTCAGCCTCCTGAGTACCTGGGACAACAGGCATGCCACCACACTCAGCTCATTTTTCTTTTCTTTTCTTTTCTTTTTTTACAGAGTCTTGCCCAGTGGCCCAGGCTGGAGTGCAATGATGCGATCTTGGCTCACTGCAACCTCCTCCTCCTGGGTTCAAGTGATTCTCCTGCCTCAGCTTCCTGAGTAGTTGAGATTACAGGCAAATGCCACCATGCCTGGCAAATTTTTTGTATCTTTAGTAGAGGCGGGGTTTCACTGTGCTGTCCAGGCTGGTCTCGAACTCCTGACTTCATGATCTGCCTGCCTCTGCCTCCCAAAATGCTGGGATTATAGGCGTGAGCCACCGCGCCCAGCCTAGTTTTTTTTTTACTTTTGTGAAGGGGGGGTCTCACTATGTTACCCAGGCTGGTCTTCAACTCCTGAGTTCAAGGAATCCTCCCATCTTGGCCTCCCAAAGTGCTGGGATTACAGGCATGAGCCACCATGTTCAGCCTTTAATTATTTTTGTTTTATAAAGTGTTTTATTGTACCTAAGCTATATCCAATTGAAACTCTGGGGTACTAGGGTGGGCCATCAGGAATGCTATTTGTCTGAGGCTCATTAGGGCCTTGTGGGTAAGGTACATTTAGGGGCTGATGGTCAGTTGCTGAAATATTCCATCCCCAGAGGATGAGAGGGGATAGATGCTCAAGAAAGCATCACCTGAGGTGGGTGAACTTTGTTCTGTGATACTGGGTGAAAGTTGGAATGGAGGAACACTTTACATATGCTAGGGAGTAGCATTTCCCAAGTGTCCTCTTGACAGCCAAAAGATTAGCCAAAGGAGTCATAACCACTTGCGAGGAGAAAAACAAATTCTCCCTCAATTTGGAAGCAGAAGATTGTGATGAAGCAGATTCCTGAAGGGCGGGGCAAGTGGAGAAGAATGAAACTCCAGACCATAGCAGTTCAGAGGCAGCACCGTTAGAAAGAACACTCTGAGATTTAGACTTAATTGTTACATGTTTCTTGACAATGGTTCCTGAGTTTCTCACTGGAGTCTAAGCTCAATTGTTTTCGGAGGTTTTCTGGCATTGGCAAAGGGTTGGTAAAATTGTGGCAGATCTAAAAATTCCTCTGAATTAATTATTTTATTGGGAGCGCTGGGTGTGTGCTTTGGAGTAAAAACAAAGTTTATGCCTCAGTGCTAAAATATTCTAGCAAATTAGACTGCATGAAAGAGGCAAAGGGATAGTTTTTATAAAGATCCCTAACCTGATGCTTGGCATACATCATCTAATGGGCATGGAATTCCTTTGTGAAATGTCAGAGTCACCTTATACTGAAATTATACATGTTGCCTTGATATTTAAATGATTGAGCAAATATAAAAGAAAAAATATAAAAAATTAAATTGTGATTTCTTTTTCATTTTAATGCTAAAGTTAAGGATCATGAAGAATTGTATAAAATGGTGGTAGGAGATATTTAATATTTTTATCTAACTAAATAAAAATTACCACCGCCCCTTTCCCCCACTGCTGGCAAAAAATGAATCCAACCAGACCAGGCCAATCAAACAAACACTTGAAACAACAAAAGCCCTGAAACAGTAATGACTTGTCACTGTTTGGATGCACTATTTTATTCTAAAATAGATTTGGGGAGCCATCTGCTGGTAAATTGGTAACTTGTCTATGATGTCTTTATTGGATGTACAGTTAGAGTTGCCAGATAATTTATAGGATGCCTAGTTAAATCTGAATTTTAGATAAACAACAAATAATATTTTTAGCATAAGCATGTTAATACAGTATAGTATTTGCTCCATATGCCAATGCTACCTTGTTTTATTTTTTGTTTTTTTTTTGGTTTTTTGGAGACAGGCTCTGGCTCTGTCACCCGGGCTGGAATGCAGTGGCATGATCTCAGCTCACCGCAACCTCCACCTCCCAGGCTCAAGTGAGCCTCCCAACTCAGTCTCCCAAGGACTGGGACTATAGGCATATGCCACCATGATGGCTAATTTTTGTTTGTTTGTTTGTTTGGTAGAGATGGGGTTTCACGATGTTGCCCAGGTTGGTCTTGAACTCCCGAGCTCAAGCGATCTGCCCACCTCAGCCTCCTAAAGTTCTGGGATTGCAGGCATGAGCCACAGAACCTGGACCCTACCTTGTTTTAAATTTAGAATTATACATTTTCAAGTGACTCAAAAAAAGGTTTTCTTGAAATCTGGATAGTGTGATTATTTACGTTTGCTCAACTCATATGGCTCTATTCACACTGCTCCAGCTTGAAGTGCTTGCCTTTCCCATTGAACCCTACATCTGGCTTCGTGTCTATTCCCTTTTTCTTCTGCTTTGTCTGTTCTTAATTGAGCTCCTCTTTCTAGCCTGAGTATTTCTTACTTGCTTCTATAGTCCCACGTTTAGGCAATCTAGGTCAATTACAACAGATAAATGAAAAACCAGAAGATAATTCATTGTGTTCTTGTAATAGCTTAATTGTAGATTCTACTTGCTTAAAAAAACAAAAGAGGGCCGGATGCAGTGCTTCACTCCTGTAATCCCAGCACTTTGGGAGGCCGAGGTGGGTGGATCACCTGAGGTCAGGAGTTTGAGACCAGGCTGGCCAACATGGTGAAATCTGGTCTCTACTAAAAATACAAAAATTAGCCAGGCGTGGTGGCGCACATCTGTAATCCCAGCTACTCTGGAGGCCGAGGCAGAAGAATCGCTTGAAGCCAGGAGGCAGAGGCTGCAGTGAGCCAAGATCGTGCCACTGCACTACAGCCTGGGCAATAAGAGCAAGATTCCGTCTAAAAAAATAAATAAACAAAAGGGAGACAGATGCATATTTTAGTTTTGACCTTAAAAATGTTGATCTATTATCAAGCTATCTTGCTCTGACTGAAAAAATTAATAAATAATAAAGAAAAATTGACCAGTCATGGTGGCTCACGTCTGTAATCCCAACACTTTGGGAGACTGAGGCAGTGGTTCATTTAAGATCAGGAGTTGAAGACCAGCCTGGCCAATATGGTGAAACCTCTTCTCCACTAAAAATCCAAAAATTAGCTGGTTATTGTGGTGGCACCTGTAATCCCAGCTACTTGGGAGGCTGAAGCTCACAAGAGTCACTTGAACCTGGGAGGTGGGGGTTGCAGTGAGCCAAGATGGTGCCACTGCTCTCCACCCTGGACAACAGAGTGAGACTCTGCCTCAAACATAATAATAAATGCATTTTAAAATAAAAAAAATTAATTTTGTTTTTGATTAGTAATATATTCACATGCTCTTAATTTTTTTTTAATACAAAGGGATATTCAGTGAAAAGTCTCCCATTCCTAACCTTCAGATACCCAAAAGTGCCTTGACTCAGAAGCATCCATTGCACTTGAGACGTATGCACTCAGTGTGTTGGGGAAGGGCATTATGGAAGAGTGCAGGAGGGTGTCTCTCAGAAAAGAAAAAGTAAGACAGATGATGAGAGACCTTCCTTTCCTCACAGCTGTGGTTTTTAATGTAATGGCTTGATTTTATTTTGGCTAGGGAGCAAATTTTTTAAAAGTATTCTCTTAAATTTCAGTTGTGTCTCAATGATCTATAGTTGCAAAATCTAATTAATTAAAAACCTGTATCATAAAATATCACAAGATGGAGATGTTGCTCCTTGAAAGTGGCAGTTAAAGTGGGTGAGGAAAAACATCTTTTTGTCTCTTTTTGGACATCTTTTTTCCTTCTCTTGTGAGGCTTTCTACTGTGCCTGGTAGGAATAGGGACTCTCTGGCCTTCTGTAAGCTCCAACAACTGTTTCCTCTTCTGTTTACTCCTTTCAGGTGGTTCTTTCCCTGACCTTGGGTAATTTCCTCACACATACACATACTAAAGATGTGCCCTTGGCACATCTCCAGAATTGTCTCTCTGCACAGCTTTCTGATCCCGTCCTTGGCTCTCCTGGCCTTGCAACTGAATGTCTTTGACTCAGAGACACTACTGGTCTCCACTTGGGCTCCCACTGTGCTGGGACCTGAAAATATTCCCTACACAGTTAGCTGGAAATAATTGTAGTGACACCTCATTTGTTTCTGACTTTCAGGGATTACTGTCCTCAGTTGCCTAGTGTCACGATCTTGAATGCTGTTGTTTCTTATATTTTATCCAGCTGTTTGTTTATTCCAGGTGGGAGGGTAAATCAGGTCCCTGTTACTCCATCTTGAAGCAGAAGTTGTCTTAAAACACACATGGGAGAGAGATCCAAGATGGCCAATTAGCAGCAGCTCAGGATTGTAGCTCCCAGTGAAAGTGCAGAGAGCGAGTGGACGCCGCAATTTCAGACGAATTTTTGTTGCCCACAAACTGGGAGATTCCCGGCAGAGGAGCCACACAGGTCGCCTGCGTGACTCTTGGCTGGTGCGGCTGTTTTGCCAGTGCCCCTACGCGGCACTTATCGGTGCAGAATATACGGGACTGGGTGCCCTTTCAGTCGGGCTCGGCTGGTCCCATCCCCACAAGGAGAACAGCAGTTGGAAGCGCTGAGGACTAACAGTTTCCCAGCAAGCACAGCTGAACCCGGGAAGGCCTAGCTCTGTGGGGAAGGGGCGTCTGCCAAAGGAAAACTAAGAAACAGAAAAAACTTCATCACCAACAAGCCGGACGTCCACTCAGAGACCCAATCTGAAAGTCGGCAATTACAAAGACGACAGGTGGATAAATCCACAAAAAT